>SCHK01427640.1:0-44165 GCA_004124795.1 Poropuntius huangchuchieni | reverse complement strand
CGGAATCCAACGCGGCGTGACGTAGATTCCCGAGCTCTATTCAAGAAATTTCAGTGGCTGTAACAAATGTTTAAGATTAAGTGGGAATTTTAATTAAATGTTTAGTCAATATGAAACAAGGATTAGCTCGCCCAGGAAAGTGTAACAATTGTCAGGCCGTTGGCGCCCTCTGCAGGCATTTGTTATAATTCATAATGTACATTAGCTTGTTTAAAATATATTATGTATTTTAACAGTTTTGTTCATTAAAAACATGATTAAGTGGTTTTGATACTTTATTTTAACTAATTATTATTGCCTCATTGCTATTATATATGTATTGTAAGCAATTAAGGTCTATTTTTATTACTAAAAAACAAAACAAACAAACAAACAAAAAACATTATAATTACTCGTAGTGTTTTAGTCAAGACCTCCTAATCTGAGATGAGACCAAGACAATTGTATGTTGAGACCAAGACTTTGAGGGGTTAAGACCAAGATCAGATCAGCATTGCTCAAATTCGTCTAAAGGATCCACATTTACTGTCTGAGAAATGCCTTATTTTGAATCATTAAATACAAAAATAAGACACTTAACCAGTCCAATAAAATCTAACAACAAAATTAATCTTAGCACTGCCGTGGTGGCACAGAAGCTGCATGTGAATTGGTACAATTACAGATGCATAAATAATGTTGAGAATAATGTTAAAAATTGTTTACTGAATGTTTTTATGAAAGCAATATATATATATATTTTTCAAAACAGTTGTCTTGCTCCTGTAATATTATATTACATTATAATATAAAAATCCACATCTCATACACTCAAGCACTTATACTCTCAATATTTTTTTTTTTTTTGCAACAATATCTTGAATTTTGTGGTTGTATAATTTTGGTGACATTTTTGACGCAGTCCAATTACATTACATTAATTATCGAGACAAGACCAAGACCATCAAAAAATGGTCTTAAGACCGATCTCAAGACCAAGACCGGTCTCAAGTACTACAACACTAATTACTCGATTAATCGTCAGAATAATTTACTGATTACTTGATTACCAAAATAATCCTTACCAACTAATTAATTCATTTTAATAGTTTTAATAATTTTAATTTTGTAATTTTATTTTAATGTCCTCAATACTAAGCAGCTTTCATTGAAGAGTGGAGCACTGGCAACAGCCCACTCAGCAGAGGGCTGTATCTCATTTCACATGCAAACAGCGCATTGACAGCTGCTATTTAAAGGCATAACAGCAAAATAAATAGATAATTCAAAGGGTCATAGAGATAGTCATGAAAAATTTAATTATGACCATTTCTGGCACAAAATAAGTTGTCTAACATTATACGAGGACTGTGGCAAAATAAAACAAAACGAAAAAATGAAAAAGTCTGATCAAAGATGATTCAAATGCCCAAAATTGTGCGACTCACATTATCTGATCGTATACATTTTTTGGTATAACCTTTTAATGCTGTCAGCTTTCTAGAACTCGAGAAATGGAGCATTTAGTGCATCTGAGGAAAGTTTTATGTCCTCGTATATTAAACACAAAAGGACAGGACATTACCTTGACATGTCTCTATATGGACACGCATTGCTCATGGTTGGCCTTACTTGACAGCACTCATAGGGGACAAAACAAGCAGCTGCCAAAACCTGAACCCTAAAATTGGGCCATAACCCCTGTAGGCTCATATTTGTGTCATTCTAATTTAGCGCTCCTAATTAAGCATCAAGGGCCTTTGCGTTTGTCATCCGGGGGTAGAATAAGCCACTCAGTGTTGGTATTTTCAGGTCTGTAAAAGCGTGATGTCCTCTCTGCTCTTGAAAGTTGTGCAGCACAGTATAAAGGCCTCACGTGCCCTCTCGTGATGCCTCCTAGATTATCCTCCGTCATTCTTACCACGCTAATTAACAGCGGCACAAACATCGTTTGACTGTGTTCAACTGTGTGTCAAGCAAGATTTAGATTTGTTCGATCAGAAACCTTAAAATTACCTTTCAGAGAGCAGGTTGCATTGTAGACAACTTTAATTTTAATCTTATTGAAGGCTGAACGGCTTCGACATTCTAAGTAAGTTCCTCGCCGGTGTGGCGTAAGTTCAGATTTAATGACGTACTTCATGAGAGCCAGTCACCAGCAATCACGGCTTTGCAGGTGAGAATGAAACTCAAAAGTGAAGGCTGTCAGAGGGAACAGCTTGGCCGCTCTGAAGTCTACCTTCACTGGGGGACGTTCCCTGTCCATTCTCATCACATCATTCCCAGCTCACTCACTTCATTCTGCCCGTCTGTGGAAAAGATGGCTTCGGGCTAAAATTAGCAATCATTCCTCCCAAGGCTGCGCAAGGACACGCGAGCGCACGCGGTCATGTCTTTCTGCCTTTTGGCAGTGCTCTGAATACCCATTCATGAGAATAATTGTAATACTAATGATGATTTTTATGTGGTTATGTTTCTTGTATTTAAATTGGGCCCATTTTTAGCTAACTGGAGAGTGGAGAATTTGACCTTGATTTGATGAAAAAGGAAAACGTAACCATGTGTGAAGATAGTTTAGTTTGTGTGTCAGCACTGGTGTCAGAATTCAACGTTTATATACATAAGCATTATTTGTTTAACTGGAACTCATCTTTCCTATTTTATTTTATTTTATTTTATTTTATTTTGATTGTACCATACAATGTGTGTTAAATCTATTAGTAGATTTGCTGATTTTTTTTTTTTTATTATAATTTTTTTTTTACAAAAAGGCTTTGCCTCATTACATTCATATTTGTAGGGAATTATAGGGAATTTTTAATAAATTTGGTGGCATTTTTGCCCTGCATTATTCCGTGGCCCTGTTCAGTACTGTTCATGTTTTTAAAATATTTTGAGATATAATATGTTAATCAATTACTGTATATACTTACTAATTTCTTTTTAGTATTTTCTTATTAACATATCATTACTTGTTTAATTTAATTAAGTTTTCCTCTTGTTGGCTAACCTTTAATCTTTTGTCGTAAGATCCATGTCTACAATTATAATATTTGTTACAGTTACTTGTACAGTTAGTCAGAAGAAAAGAAAGGTTTATAGATATAGTAAGGGAACTAAAAAGACAACATTTAGTTTCTTTTTTAATCTCTACCCCTTTTTTCTTTCTCTCAATTTGAATTTGAGACAGAGTGATAGTTGGTTATTTACTAAATTGAAAATCATTGTATTTTTTTTTTCCTGGACCTACTTCTGCTCTTTCTTTTCCAGTGAAGTGTGGAAAAAAGCTCTTCTCAGCAAGATGCTTTTTATCTTTCTAGCCTATTTTCACTGCACATGGAAAATCCCTTTTCTTCTGACATTATTCTCTCTTTCTCTATGCTTTTTCCTCTCATGTGCTGCAGGAGATTTCAGACATGGATGTGCAGGAGCTGGTGATGAAGTCTATAGGTCGCCTGACCCTGGTGAGACAGACCTTCCCTTTCCCGCAGAACAACAGCCAGCGCTGCGTCCGGAACAACCACCGCATCAACACGTCCCTCTGCGACCCCAAAGACCCGAAGGCACAGATGTTAGAGGTGTGATTCAGTCCCCCATACTTATAACTCATTCATTCATGTTAATCATAAATCATTCGCCTTCATTTCCTTTTTTGATTATGTCCATTAACTGTCATCATTAGCCTTTGAGCTAACTTCCTTAGAAAACTAGAAAATATCAATGTGAAAATTAGCAATCTTGTTTTGCTGGGTTTTCAGTTCTTTCACTGTGCCTGTGGGTGCCATTCCTGTTTTCTACTATTTATCCAACTAAATGTATTTTCCCACATGTAAATTTACACAAATGACAACATAAATTAACAGATGTGTTTTGTATCGAGCCGCATTCATTACTGGTAAACACTACACGATTTCAATACACATTTTTTTCAAACCCCCTACTCTATATTAATTCATACTGTAGTTGCGTGGATATATAGTATGTTGTTATATTTTCAGCAGGGCCAGGTGATATTTTGGATGTTTACAATACAGGCAGATGATTTTAATACCTTTTTTTTAATTTGGTCAAGTTACCAAAATAATGTGTCATTTGCATATCACTTTACAGAGGTCTCTGCATGGTTTTAATTTAAAAAATACAGTATACAGTATGCAAATACTGATATTTATTGTCTTATATGTTGGTATCCATCAATTAAAATGATTAAATAGTCTGAATATTATATGTAGTAAAAACACTTTCATGTATAACACACATTTTTGGGGCCACTATATGTTTTGAGTTTCATCAAAATGTAGAAAAATGCCAAGTTATAAATCAGCCAATATTTTCAGGATGTGAAATATGAGGGAACAGGTGCCCTGTTGAATGCATACTGTAAAAGCAGCTCATGCTTGACGTTAAGGATTCGGTTTTGCTCAGTATTCAGGAGTCCAACCCTATTTTACCCTGCACTGAAGCGTATCACATCCCTCTTTCTCAACGTATACCCCACCCTCCCTTTGGAATACTCCTTTGCACCTCCTGTTCCCTTTAGACCACCGATCACTCATCTTCCCTGGAGAGACCCACTAACTCCTGCACTTCAAACAGGCTTAATGGATTTCCCTGGTCAGCCGATCTTCTCCCCCCTGAATTTAACCCCGTCTTTGTCTGTTTACCCCCTTGGCAGTGGCAGCTTTGTTGCTTCGGTGGTCTCGACTCCTCCTGCAAACGCTATATCATGAAATAGCCTTCCCGAGAAACAGCCCACCCAAAAAATGCACTTTGTATCCAAGACATGAAACATAAATCAATAAGTAAGCCCTTTATGTTTTTGCTCTTGAAGATGAAAAATGCAGCGAATGGGGAAAAGCCACACAGCTCGACGCTGTTGCTTGGTAGTCTTGTGGATCCCTGTCAAGTCTGCTTCTTTGGGTCATTGCTCTTTTTGTACGCCCATTCTCTCGGTATACGAAGAGTTGTTTTAGGGGAGTCAGGAAGAGTAAACACAAGCAGCACCAGTGTTTCCGCTCTGTGTTGGGATGGCGAAGCCCCTTTAAAACTGGAGGATAAAACTCGAGAAACATGAGACGGGAGCGTCATCCATGTCGACTCCATCGTTTTATTCTCCAGTCTGCTTTGAAGTCGATGTACATATATACCGCGTAATTGGCAGTTAGTTTGTCGGCTTTCAAAGCCATTACAGCCTCATACCTGCAAATGCTTGTTGATGGAGCCAACTGAGCGTGACTCCTAACATAATTAGAATAGCCTTTCCTTTGTGCTTCTCTGTTTACTGGTGAAGATTTTTGTCAAGGCTATGGCCGTATGTGAATAGATTACCTGAACGGATAGCGTTCTTGACAATTATGGCAAACCAAAGTTGATAGCGAGAGGTTTTTCTCAGCTATTTGTCAACATGGTTGGGATTACTCAGACACTCGATACAGTGTCAAGTATGCGGGAGCAGCGCGGGTTAATAAACAACGCTGGAAACCTAATGACCGCTTCACTCTATTTATTACCTTCTCATTAAAATGGAGACAACACTCGGGCTAGATCAGAGTCGTGCAATCGATCAGAGCGGAATTAACTTTCTCCTTTGTGCCGACATCACACGAAGTGTTAGAGCTTGTGTATAAGTTACCAATTGTCCTTTATAATGCAGAACCGTATCTAAGGTAACAGTGCTGTGTGCTATTTGAATGCATTTGGCTTTTAATTTCTTTTTTTTTTTTTGCTTTTGAGAAAAGTTTGTTATTCTCATCAAGGCTACATTTATTTGATCAAAAATACAATAAAAATAGTAATATTGTGAAATATTATTTGGAACTAAAACTGTTTTGTAATTTAATATATGTATTAAAAGGTAATTTATTCCTGTGATGGCATTGCTCCAGTCTGTATGCTGATTTAGTGCTCAAAAATATTTATAATTAATATTATTATTAATCAATTTTGTCCAAGATCCTTTGAATATAAAGTTCAACAGAACAACATTTATTTGAAATCGATTTATTTTTTAACATTATAAATGTCTTTACTGTCAGGTTGGATCAATGTGATGTGTCCTTGCTGAATAAAATTATTAAATACAGTATTACAGTATTGAATATTCATTTTAAAAATTGTCCACTTACTTTTGAACAGAGTTTACATACATTTTGTTTAAAATGTCAGTTGTCAGGCATGTTTTGCTTAAATTTCATATGGAGGTTAAGAGTATCCTATATTTTCTTGAAGAAACTTAGTGTCTCGTTTGCCCAGAATAGCAACAGAGCAGTATGCAGTTATGCTACAAAACTCAATACACAGACTCCATATACTAATATCTTGACACAAAGCCCACCTGTTTACATTAAAACCATGCCAAGATGACCAAATATATTGTGCGGTTACAATTGATGTCTCAAGGCAGACACAAACACTAAAGCCTGCATATGCATGTACAAGCGTATCATGATGGAAATGACAGGTATTAAGTGTGTGTGTGTTTCTGTTGCTTATTAAACTCCATTGTCTTCCAGGGCTCGTTCAATGTGTGAAGCCTATTGTCATTTCCACTGTAGAGACCTTTCATCCCAGCTGTACCCACTCAGACATAAATCTTTTTCTTGTAAGAGAATATTAATCTGGTGTCTCTGGCTCTCTGTGCTCACGTCGTTTGTTCCTTTTCTTTTTGTGTCTTTGTTTCCCTGCTGCTTTTTTGTCATCTTGTCAGATCACCAACCGCTACATCTACGACACGGTGCTGCTGCTGGCCAACACCTTCCACAGGAAGCTGGAGGACAGGAAATGGCACAGCATGGCGAGTCTTTCGTGCATCCGGAAGGGCTCCAAACCCTGGCAGGGTGGCAAGTCCATGCTGGATACCGTGAAGAAGGTACAGTACTGTACAGGGTTTTTTACGATAAACGTGACCTGCTGGCCCAAGCCCAGTATCGGGCTACTTGACAGAACTGTGCCTTGCAAACTTAAACTTTTGTTTTTCTGTGAAATATTGAATAGTGATGTTGTAAAAGCTACTGATTTAAACTTATTACCAAGGTAGAGTTATTCAGATTGTGAAACTGAGTAGTCAAAGTCTTAAAAACATACTAAAAGCCATAATGTTCATTGTAATACATTATATCTTGTTGTAAATAATTATAACTGAATTTAAAATGCGTAGTATAACAATGAATTAATCAGATAATTAATGCATTAAAACTACTTTTATAATGCACCATACATAAAGGCTTTAAGTAAAGTGTTAAATAATTGAAAAATTTCTAAATAATAATTATAAAAAATAATAATTCATGAATTTAAAGCTGTCATAGGTAACATTTATTTGTATTTTTTTTTTTTTTTTTTTTACAATTCATTATTATTTTTACGTAACAAAAACAATTATGTTAATATTTTATTTGTATTAATATTTTTACATTTTATGAGTAGTATTATTGTATGTAAAACCAAAATTGCAGTACGTTCAGGAAAAAAAGAAATATATGTATATTGTTATTTATCAGTTAATTTATTTATTAGAAGATAAATAAGATTTGTAGTGAATAACGACTTCATTTTTGGTCTGTTTGTCGCACACAATTGTCGTATTGGCTTGAGAAGACTTAGAATATACTGCACAAATCATATATACTACTTTTATACATTTGTCCTTTCATTTTATAGCTTTAGAACACCAGTCTCAATCACTTTTATTAAATGTGAAAAGTATTCCACAGAAAAAAGAAGTTTGGAACAACGTAAAAAATGACAGAATGTTCATTTTTGGGTGAACTATCTATAACATTTAATGGCATGGCATTCAGGCACATAAATACATTCTTAAGGCCTGTGATAATGTTGCCAGTATGAAGCAAAACCTGACCAGGCCAACAGAAAAAGTCCTACCTCTGAGCCCTGCTGTGATTAAAGAGATGTGTTTGGGTGGGAGTTTGACCTTGGACGCATTTGCATTGGAAAGCGACTGACTGTTTGGTTTTGAGGACTGTAATGAGTCTCTATCTGTGTGCCGGTTGGGGAGAGGGGTAATGTTGTGGTACAGTGAAACTTTCCTCCCTTCTGTCTGTCTGGTGTACAGCAGGGCCACAGAAATGGCTCACTGCCTGGGGTGAGATGACAGTCGATGTTACAGGGCTAGTGACTGAGTGCTGGTTTAACACCGTGCTTGGTGGGGAACGGCTTTACCCCCTAAGGGATGTACTGTTCCTCCTGTATCCACATGTATCTGATCCTCCCTGCCATCCCACAGTAGAGATATCACCTCTCGGCCGGCTCTCACCTCCACACCGCTGCCTGTGTGACAGTGGTATTAAAGTAGATAGGGCGATTTATTCAGACACCGGGTGACCGCAAGAACACACTGGCTCGTACCACTTTGGAATCTGCCTAGATTTTAACAACCTCGTTTTGAAGGGATGTCTGGGAGCGCAGACATGCAATATATAAATATATTGAAATGGTACAGAGTGTTACATACTTATTTTACTGTAAATCAGCTGCATAATGGCCTTGTATTCAATTCCCACAGGACTGTTTGGACTGGAACATTGCTTTACAGCTTAATTAGGGGAAGTTTGTGTGTATCGGCTTTACAAAGCAGCAGTTGGTGAACTCATTTGGAAAGCGCTCATCAGCTTTTATAATTGGCTGTCTAATTCGTTCTGTCAGCACTGGTATTGGTAGAGTGAATTTACAACAATTATCTGTCTGTTCATGTGGGTTGTCGCTGGGCAGGACATGTTTTGGATGCGGTTTAGGGCTGGGGATTTTTGTAGGTTGGAATGATGCTGTGGAGTTATTTTGGAGTCCAAATTAAGGGTGTGGAGGAAAAAACAGGAGGACAACATCGAGGCTAATAGAGACAGAGGGGCATGATCAGCAAATTTCACAAGTTGGACTCGAATACTCATCTGCTACATGAGCTCCCTACTGTAATATGTTGGAGCATGTGCACAAACCACTGTAATTAAAGAGATTTTCTCCCTACTTTATTACACAAATTTACCCCCCAAGGGGTCAAGGTTATTAAATATAAACTTTTATTTATTTAAATAAATATATATTTTTTTCTTGCTTATACATTACTGGTCAAAAGTTTGGGTAAGATTTTTATTTATTTAGAAGTCTTAGAAGTTTTTTTTTATGTGTTTGAAAGTCCTTTGTGTTTACCAAGTCTGTGTTTATTTGATAAAAATACAGTAAAAACAGTTATTTTAATGTAATTTTGTAATGTAATATATTTCTAATGGCAAAGCTGATTTTTTGCAGCTTTTATTCCACTCTTTCCTCAGATAACATTGTATTTTGCTTATATGCTGTTTTGATCTCAAAAACATTTATTCTTATTATTAATGTTGAAAACAGTTACGCTGCTTAATATTTTATAATCGGAAACAGGATTTTCAGGATTCTTTGAACTAGAAAGTAAAAAAAAAAACATGATTTATTTGAAACAGAAATCTTTTGATACATTGTAAATACCTTTATTGTCACTTTTAATCAATGTAATGCATCCTTTCTGAATGAAATGCACTCAACCAATGGTGTGGCTCAGGGGCGGGACTTTCTAGCTGATGACAGGAGTGTGTTAAAGCTCTAATTTGCAGTTCTCTGTGGTGCCACTATTGGAGTGATAATTACACACATATATAATGTGTAAGTGGTAATGAGACATTTCTATGCACATGGTTTTCATTAGATGGCAGCCATGTCAAACACATGTCAAACTTAAGCCTTTGATTTATACAACACTTTTCTTTTTTTACAGGGAGGTGTAAGCGGTCTGACCAGCTTGCTGGAGTTTAGTGATAATGGCACTAACCCCAACATCTACTTTGAAATCCTGGGCACCAACTATGGAGAGGACCGCGGCCGTGGAGTCAGCCGGGTAAGAAACATCCCACTCAAACCCACAATATCAGTTTTGACGCTTCCAGAAACACAATTGTCTTAATTCAAAGAGCTTTTGGATTTTAATTGATAATCACAGAAGCCTAATGAATTCCATCAGCCTCCCTCAGAGAGCGCAGTGCATCAGCACGCATTGTTTATCAGTTTTTCTGTTGTTTGCTCGTCTGTTCGTCTCAGCTTTGGTGGAGTGAGGAGGTAGTTAAGCAGCAGTAACATAAGAGTCGTCCCCCAGTGATCCGCAAGATAATTAATCTGTTCTTTCCATTCGTTTGTCGTTAATTACTTTAGTCATATTTATGTGTATTTGCTCATTCAAATATTGGTCCTAATCTGTCTCTGTCTTCCCCACGGAATGTGGATCAATTGCTCATGACAGAACGGCAGCTTTGGAGCTGAATAATGTGTGGATCAGGCTATGTTCTCGGATGGGGATACCCCAATCTCCACCCGTCTGGAGAAATAAGTTGGACTTGTTTATTTAGCTGGAATAAATGAAATAATTGATTTGTGTCAGTTGGTGATCAGGAAGTCATTTATACGTTCCTTGTGGTTAAACAAAAGCACTCTGTCGCACTTTTTAGCATTTAGGCTGCAAACATCTGAGATTTCACTTTGATTTCTACAATTTTGAAACAATCAGTGAAAAGGTTATTTATTATGCAGTAGTTAAAAACACAAATTAAATTGAAAGCCACTTTCTGGTGCAGTAGTTTTACAGTAAAGTTTATCAGGGCAGAAACAAAAAGAACCTACAGTAGCTAGTGGAGCTGGTTTAAACACGATCCGAAATAAACAATCGGCAAATGGCTTTGTTGAGTAAATATAATTGTTATTTGCATGCTAATCAATCACTTAATTTATTTTTTAAAGGCAAATAAGAACAGCTGTGTAAATTCTCATTCTGACGGCACCCATTCATTGCAGAGGATACACTGGTGAGCAAGTTATATACAGTAATTGTAGATTTCTCCAAATCCCACCTACATCTTGAATGGCCTGAGGTTATAAGTTTCAGTAAATTTTCATTTTGGGGTAAAATATTTCTTTAAATGACCAGTATAAGCGACGCGCGCAATTCAAACTGCATACTAAAGACAGCTTCTGACTCAAGAATCTTATAATGAAGTGTAAAATTTGCCATCAGAAGTTTGTATATTTGTGATCTGTAGTACATTGCAAGTGAAAAATAGCTGAACAATTCAGCTGGTAAAGAAAACAAACCAAAAAAAAAAAAAAAAAGTCTCATGACTATTATTATTTATATTGATACTTTTTTGGGTCACTCACTGAACTACTGTAAAGTAAGTGATTGTTGTTGCTTGATGCTGACTCTTTCCTGTGCTTTTGAAATCACAAATGCAAAGTTTTAACGTGCGCTTGGATCTGATATGAGATGTTAATCAGAGGGTCAGTGATTGTCCTTGAGTGCTCCAGTGTGCCAAAGTCCACAGACAACCATCAGACAACAGGCTAGAGTCCTTTAATAACGCCACTTCCTCTCATCCACTGGAACTCACTGCAACCTCACTGCCATCATGCACAAATTAAATTGTCAGATTTCATTAAAGATAATGGTCTCTGACACAAACAAGATCTGTGCTGCACTTCCAAAAGATGAAATGAATCTTTTAAGTACAAAGTAATTACATTAAGCAAGTTTCTTTAATCAAAGTGGATAATTGCTTCAGAAGGAAGGCTTGTTATACAGGCTTCTGCTTACTGCTGTTGGGAAAGCGCATGAAGAAATGGTTAGTTTGAAATTTAAGTAAAGAGGCCACCTGTGTTCAGTACAGTTCCTTACCCTTTTTTTGATTTTGTTAATGATTTTATTGAGCTTGAAGTTTGAATGATTAAGCCATTTTAAGCCATAAATATACAGTACATATTAAATGGCAGTTGTTTAAATATTTTGGATAGAGACTTCAAGAAGTTCATAAAATATATAACATTCTAAAATAAGTTAAAGGGATAAATTCACACAAAAAAGAAATTATATCATTAATTACTCACCGTCATTTGGGCTCCAAACCCGTATGACCTTCGTTCAGTTTCAGAACACAAATTAAAGGGATAGTTCACCAAAAAATGAAAATTCTGTCATCATTTACTCACCCTCAAGTAGTTCCAAACCTGTATACATTTCTTAGTTCTGCCAAACACAAAGGAAATTATTTTGAAGAAAGTTTGTAACCAGGCTGTTTTGGGGTTTTTTTCCTACTATGGAAGTCAATGATTTTCCCAAAACAGCCTGGTTACAAACTTTCTTCAAAATATTTTTCTGTAAATATTGTGTATTTATTCTTTGTGTTCGGCAGAACAAAGAAATTCATATAGGAAGAGAGGAAATTGTTAAATAAATTTGTTATTTTTCTTTTCTTTTCACACAAAAAGTATTCTCGTAGCTTCATAAAATTAAGGTTGAACTAATGATGTCACATGGACTATTTTAATGATGTCTTTGCTACCTTTTTGGGCCTTGAACCTGTCAGTTGCATTGCTGTCTATGCAGAGTCAGAAATCTGTTATATTTAATCAAAAATACCTTAATTTGTGTTTAGACGTTGAACAAAGGTCTTACGGGTTTGGTATGACATGAGAGTGAGTAAATAATGACAGAATTTTCATTTTGGGGTAAACTATCCCTTTAAGATGTTCCTTGAGGTTTTCTTAAAGCAAAATTGTGTTAAAAAGACTATTTTTATATAAAATGTTATTTTTCTTACCCTGTTAGTTACAATTTTGTAACTATAAATCAAATGAAACATAATAAAGTTTATGATTATACAAGAAACTTGGCCACTCAATTTTAATTACATTTATTTTGTTTTAATTATGTTTAAATATTTCATGTGCTAATTAAGAATTGATTTGTGCTATTTCAGCCCCTCTTTATAAAGTGTCTTATTCATTTCTTTTGCAGTGAACAATCTATATTTACACTGGCTTGATCATTTGCAAACAAATAGTATAGAATATAGATAATCAGAATGGCATTTTTTTCACAAGTGCTGTGCATATGTTAAAGCCTCTTGTGTTTTAAACAACTCTCCAATTAACTGCTGTGTTTCCAGACATACACAATATGTTTCCACACTTGTTGATGTTGACCAGAAAATGAAACCTGTTTAATGTGACCCCCTGCTAACACATTAGCAGTAGTTATCTCAGCTTCCTCCTGTGAGGGGGATGTTTTTCCAGCCTGCTGAAAAACTCTGCAAAGACTCCTGAGAGTCTTACTGAAAGAAAATTGGTAGTTTTTCACTCCACATTTTAACAGTCACAAGAGATCTCTTTTCGTATGGTCAATTGTCCAGAAGATTATCAGCCCCTTCTGAAGACTTTTTAATGGCTTTTGTTCCTAACATAGACTTGTTGGTGGGGTAATTGGTGTGAAGGTGACTCCAGGGTAATGAGTGATGGCCATATTTCAGCATCCTGCTTTACATCCTTTCACTGACCACCGTCTCCAGCTCAATTCAAATAATGGTTGGTAGTTGATAAAAAATTATACTATGTACACTGCAATTTGACTGAAAAGTTGAAAAAAAAAATAAAAAGTTGTTTATTTACAGCTGTAATTTAGATTTTGAAATTCTTTTTTGGGTCCCCTGTGTGTACACCACTACGGCGATATGTAGATATGTACTTTGTCCATATTTCCATTATAATGGTTCAAAGCAATCTGTCATAATTAGTTTTACCACCATGCAAGAATTAGTTTTCCACATCATTAAATCCATTGGCTACATTCGGCTCACCTCTCTATATATCAAAACATCTAAAAGCTTTACTGTGGCGTAATTGCTCGATTAGCCATTTTGGCTAATCATCCCTGCTGGGATACAAAATATTCTTTTGTTTTTGCCTTCATTGAAAGCGTATTAGAGCGCAGGTCGAGCAATCGGTAGGGAATATGTGATGGAGTTTGCGCTAATGTGTAAGTCCACTGAGCCGAAAGAGGTGGGAAAATGTGCAGAGAAAAGGTAGACGTCACTGGGAATAGAGAGGTGAGAAAGTCTATTACTAGCCAGCTTAACGTCCCATCAGCATCAGCCACTCATTAACTATGCATGACCATCAGCAAGCACCAAGGTAGTTAAAACTTACATATAGAGTTTCTAACATCTGCTACATCATTAGCTTAGAAACATATATTACAGATGAAAAGTTTGGGGTTGGTAAGATTTTTGCTATTTGTAGGAAGTCTCTTATTCTCACCAAAGCTGCATTTATTTGATCAAAAATACAGTAAATACAGTAATATTGTGAAAAAATGATTACAATTGTTTTCTAGCTTTCTTTGCTGTCTCTTTTGACAATTTTAATGCATCCTCGCTGAATAAAAACTATTAATTTAATTTTAAAAAAATCAGATTTTAAACATTTGAACAGTAGTGTAGTTTTCACAAGTATGCAATTCTGGGCTCTCTATCGCCATCTGTGGTTGAATTTACTTGCGATAGAAAATATTTATTTTGCGCAGATGAATCTTATGGTTTAAGCTTACCGTCAAATGTGTGTGCCATCAGTTCGGACGTTGTTTAGCTGTCTAATTAAACCATGCCAGCTTTAGCTAACGGATTTAACAAGATTATCTTTCTTCATGACAGTATGAATTGTGGTTTGACACATTTCAGCATCACAAAACTGATCTTATGTAGCTACAAGCGCCTGCGTTCACACACTTAGATCATTCTCAGCAGTGAGCTACAAAGCATTTAAGACCTGAAACAAACTCTGTTTTGTGACTAGGTAAAGGTGGCCCTCAGGGTATGGCCAGAGTAGTACAGCATGACTTTGAGTGTGTTATATTAATATTCGGAAATGGCCCTGGCACCTTTATGACAGGGTGATGTGCATTAATGTGTTCGCCGACGCGCAAGGCAAGGTTGTAGAAGCGCCTGTGTTAAATATGTGAAAACTGTACAGTGGGGAAAGATATCCCCTCGGGTCTGACTCCCCATTTCCCCCAATTTTCCATTCCATTAGGTAGATTCAGATGTTCTTTGAGAGGAGCTGTCTCGGCCTGTAGGATTGGAGGTAGAGAGAGAGAGAGAGCGGACGAGCAAGGCTATCATTGATTTGTGCTGCTTTAGAGCTGCACACTTTTTTTGGCACATTTTGTCTAGACATCTCCCTGTAGACTGCCAATGTGTTAAATGCCCTGGGTTTCTCTTTTCAACAGCAGCCCCTCTTCAATTTTCCAAGAGTAGAAAAGATATTTTCCTCCGCGTGTGTGACACGAATTATCATATTGTTAAAGGAGGAAGCGATTGAATAGATATGGAAGAAGAGCTGGGCATAGCTGCGCTTTTGTTCGCTGCTGTCCCATATTTACTTCTTTGTTCCACACTAGTCCTCACTTCCACTTTGTAGACTTATACAGAGATCTATTACCTTTTTTTTTTTTTGAGCTTAAAGTCCCTCTTGTTCGGGTATAGAATTTGGCTAGGAGAGTTTTCTTTAAGACCATCTCTTAAATATAATCTTGTCGATATTTCAGATCACAATCCTGGTTGCGTTAATGAAATTAGGTTATAATGTGAATAATGTCAGGTTAAACTTCTTTTGAGGTTTAAAAAATACACTTTTACTTGAACTGCCAGAATAATACATTTTCAGAAAAAAAAATCACTTGAGCTGTACTTTTTCAAAAGGTATGCTTTTGTACCTTGTTTGCCTTTTTAAAGTTTCATATAGGAACCTTAAATGTACATATTAGTACCTTAATTGTACATATTAGAATCTGACAAGGATTCTGCCACAGTGACAGTTCTTTTTCTCTTTTTCTGACAGTGTAAAATGCAAAAATTCAAAACATGAAAGATTTCCCCATGCAAATTTCACTACAGGTTCTGGTGAAATTTTGATAATTTGAATGCACCCAATGTTCCCCTGCAGTCACAAATTGTATCCCTTAAAATGTATCTTTGATAATCAAAATGGCTTAGCTTTTGCCCAAATTGCCTTAAAGTCTGTACCTTTTTTTGATTTAAAAGTATTCAAAATCAATATTTGAGCTAGTACATTACCAGCCAGTGTTCAAAACTATTGCCTTACTTTAGTCTGATTGCCAACGGTTAGCTTATAATGATGTTTTCTAATTTGAGTAGTACGGGTAGGTTTTAGTGGGAAATTCGAGCATGTTAAATTAATTAAATTCAAATGGTACCACAATTAGAGATTGTACAGAAATTTAAATCTACACGCTAATACCCACTATACTCATAGTCACACGGTGCTGATGTTGTTAACATTAATAATTTGAGAATAAAGTATAACAATAATAATGATTTGCATGGTTTGATGTAATATGAGCTAACCGATCTTTAGATTAAATCACCATTGGTAGAGCAATTTTTTGTAATGCTTTTTTCCTCAGCTGGTCAGAACAAACGTGGCATTTATTTACCTGACTTGTTATTTACTTGTTCAGATGGCAATAGCAAGTGCCAATATTGGATTCATTTCACTATTTATGTTTGAACCGTTTGAACCAGAAACTGATTCTGAAGAAATCATAAGAAAATTGGCGAGTTATACAGGACTGTGTATAAGTTGATGTTTTAGAATGGTAATGCATTTTATGTATTGCTCTCTACAACATCAAACGCATAGCCTAACGGTAATTGATATCATTAGCCTTTGGCTTGACAACATTATCAAACAGCTATGTGTTGCAAGTGTTATACAAAACATGTTACCATTTGCCATCTCAGATACCTACCTTTTAAAAATCAACATCTTTAGATAGAAACACTTTATTAGTGATATGAAAAGCCCCATCCCACAAGTTGAGGAGATTGTTCCTTATTTGTGACGGTAGGAAACAGGTCATATAGATGTCAACAGTGTTAAAACTTGGTGGTTAATTTTTTTGAATACATGCAATACATTGTGAGGTGTCACAATATTTTTTTTTTCTCCTTCATTTTCATGTGTACAAAATGTAACTTAGATGTTTACATGGAAATCAAAACAAGTAATTTCTTTCCAGACTATGATCGCGCTGCCATCTCCGTAACACGTTTTTCTGTAATATGATCTCATGCTCTTCGCATATTCTTCTGCAATGTTTCAGAAATCTGAAATCTCTCCTTTTTGTTCATTATTTATTTACGGCTGTGTATTTAGTGTTTGTATTGTGGCTGCACGCTGTGAATAGTCGTAGAGATAAACATCTCTTGCTCTCCAACAGGATGAATGTCCCTTAGTATAGAGAAGCGTAGTCCTCAAAGCAGAGGTGCCTGTCAACGCCTCGACTTCGCTGGAACAAATATCTGTTTTGGCACTGGGAAACATCTTAAGACTTGTAGTGAGCGAAACATCCATTTTATTTGGAGGAGGAATTACAGGGTACCGAACAAAGTACCCTGTGATTGTTATTTATTTATGATGCTTTTTCGCCAAGAACTTTGCCAAGAAAAAGAGACTTACAGAGAAAACACAGGGTTAGACAGCATTCTTTACAGAGAGGAGATAGATAGATAGACAGATAGAGTTGCTAATGCAACTCGTGTTCTACTTAGGCATTTACATTTAGAGAACATATTGTCATGTACCCTCTTTAATTGGTCTGCAAAAAGTCTTAAGTCTTAAATTTACCTTCATAAAACTTAAAGTAACCTTGTTAATTAATAGAGGGTGTATTGAACGCTCTGGTCAGAGGTGGGGGTTCTAGATCAGACCCCCAGTGTGCCCTCCTGCCGTCTTCTAGTCGAATTACAGCATGTAAACCCGTGGATTACCGCAGACTGTGCCGTTTAGACTCTCCATGCCTCTGCGGATCAGTACATTCCCATGTTCCCGCTCCAGCCGGATTAACACAACCCGGCGAGTCTAGTGTCCTCACATCTCCATACCTCAGTGCCTAGACTTGCCAGTTGTTTCTCTCACCTTCTTTCTCTCACTTTTTCCCCTTTCTTTGGTGTCTGAGGCTTTGATCACCGTAGGCTCCTCTGCTGCCTGCTGGTAATTACCAGGTGCTGATGAAGCCATCAGAAAAAAACCTACTGTGTTCCACAGGTGCTGTCTACTTTACTAAAGGTCAAGCAAAGGTGTGAAAGCACCAAGTGTTTTTATCACAAAAGCTAAGAGTACGGTTGATTCAATGCCAACTCTGAAACTGAAACATGAAACGTTTTGTATGTCAGAAGGATTCGTAAGAGAAACGTGGCAGTTCGCTTCTCCATTTTTCAGCATAATGCCCAAGGCTATTGTCTGTGCTGGACAAAAAGGCAAGAATCATGTGTCCTTCCAGCTTCTGGTTTTTAATTTCTGAATTTAAAATTCATTTTGTTATTTTTGGGAAGCAGTTTTAGTAATATTTTAACAAAATGCTTTACTGCTTATTATTTTTGGAAAGATTTTGTCTGCCAAATTCATGTATTGTGCAGAAAATATGCAGTGTCCAACATGTAGAAAAAGGAGGAAAATATGCTGGAGGGACCAAGCTACAATAATAATAGTAATTGGCCTTTTTTATGAGAAGGCAAGATAAGAAAATGGCATTGTGTGGAACCTGCCAACAATTTAATGATATTACAATTAATAATTGATGTTAAAAAAAAAAAAAAAAATTGTAAACTCACATGTATTCAATATTTAATTGTTATGAACTTTTACTTGATAGTCACACCACATTTAGAATAAATTGAAGCCGTTTCTAATAAAATAAAAGTTTTCAAAACCAAATCAAGTGAACCTGAATATTAAGAGTTAATTTCTAGCTTGGCCCATGTGTTTTAAAGTATATTTTAAAAATATTTTCCATTTCATTCACATGTTTTTCCAAACCCGTATGACTTTTTTCTTCTGCTGAATTCCTGAAGAATATCCTTTTTCCATATAATGAAAGTCAGTGAAAACTGTCCCTGTCAAGCTTCAAAAAAGGACGCAAAATCACCATAAAAGTGGTTCCTTAAATCATATGCTGTTTTCATTTGTGCCTCAACTGTCCCTTTAAATCACTCACATCTTTAATCATTACTATCTTAATACTCTTCATGCTTGCAATGTTATTCATGAGTGTAAAAAAGAGGAGTAAAAAGAGAAAACATTCCCTGTCCATCCCTGTAGTAAGTCTAATTAAAGAGCATCTTAGTATCAGGGTCAGTGCTCTTTCCAGGTGCTTCCTCCAGGGAGAGATGGAGCATCACACCACAGTTAGACAGCAAAAGCGCGCAACAGCGTTCCCCCGTGAAAAAGCACTTAACAATCCACAGCCTGAAATATTCAACAGGGCCACATCATTATCTGCTGGCAGGAAGTGAGGCTACATCATACAGGCTTTATGATGTGGGCTAATCCCATATACAGAACGTTTCCTCATGACTGAATTAGTGTGTCCCCGAAGCCCACCGCCTCAGGCCTCGAGCAGCGGATAAAGAGAGGATGCAGGGATCCGGGGTCAAGATCCCACAAGTCTTTTGGACTTTCCCGTTCAGCCGTCTCATAATGCTGTTTTGGGGCAGGACTTAAGGGCAGCATCAACTTTAAAACTGCTTTAAATATGAAGGAGAGAGGCATTCACAGTCGTTCCTGTCTTCTCTCTGTTTGTCGGTCTCTCGCTCGCTCCCTCGCTTTCCCTGGGAGGCATGTTGTTGGAGAAGGTTGAGTCAGTCCACACTCTGTCAATGTCTTAATAGGATGAGGAGGAAGTATTTCACAGTTGCCCTAGATATTGCTGAAGGGGATGATAGTCTGTACCCAGCTCTAATTTTTAACGTGGCAGTAAAGAAGGAAGTACACTCCGTTAAGAGTCCTTGCTTTTGTCAGGAGCAAAGTTATATCAGATCTGTATTGATTTAAACATCATATGAATGCAGCCATGTTTTTTTCTGTAGATATGCAAATGTGCATGTACAGGCAGAATTAGATGAAGATAATATCAAAATTTCAACAAAGCATATTTATTTTTCATTTTGCTCTGTTCATTCTCTTTATACAAGCTTTCTAATCATAATTCATTGATTCTGTTTTGAATAAGATTTTTCTGAATTATTCAATTTTTTTTTGTAGATATCTATATTTTTCTGCATCAAATATTAGCATTCATTACTTGCTTTGGGCAAAAAGATTTAAATAAAGCATAAAACAATATTATAAAGTATTATAAATATATATATATATATATAGTTCATAATGCTATATAAGCTTTGAAGAAGTATAGATTGTAATAGTATAGATTACCACAATATATGTCATATATACATCTCTTTGTGTGTATTTAATAAAAGTTTGCAGAATGTTGTCTCAGTTAGAAACAATATACAGCATAATTTAGATACGACCTGTTACAAACAGACAGTGTTTTGGCCTGGACGGTGAATACAGACTTGTTCTTCTTTTATTAAAAACATTATTTTTTCCGATAATGAAATTTCTAAGAAATAATTATTAATAATGCTTGCTGTAAGCTCAAGCATGGCCTTTCTGGGAACTTCAAAAACTAATTAGTGAATACTTCAGGTGATGAATCTTTGACTTTAGTGCATTTATTCTGAACAACATGGGCTCACAATTTTTCAATCTCAATTTAGAATTGTTTTTAATCTTTTGTATGAACTAATTGACTTTGTTCACAAAGCTTTATTAAAATGGCTCACACGTTCACCTCTCTGAAGCCCAGTGCTGTTCTGAAGATTAAATATTAAATAGATTGGCTTTAGTCCAGCATTACAGTCAAATTCATTATTGTTTATTCAATCATTAGTTCAAATGAATATTTCATTTGAACTGATAATTGTGTTTACAAAACTCTTCTTAATCGGAAACATACTTTCATTATTTTTTTTTTCCACTTTGTAATTATTTTACGAATGTGATTGCAAGCATCAATAATTGTCAATCTGAATTTACGTACAGCACTTTTACTCTTCATAGTTTAATTATAGTTTATCTCAGGTAAAGCAGAGTAACATCTGACATAACCATATCCTAATTCAATTAACAAAAGAAAGTCTGTTCATCTGTAGGAAAACAGCTACAGTCAGATAAAAACAGCAGTTTTTAATTCCTCTTACCCAAATTATAGCAAAACAGCTACACAAACAGTAAGATATGCCATATGTCTGTACAGGAAACCTGAATAAAAACAGGTTATTCGATCACTCTTTAGTTTGGGGACCAGTTCTCACTATTAACCAACTATTAACTATAACTTCTGCCTCAAACACCTAATTTGCTGCTTATTAATAGTTAATGTTGTTGCTAAGTTTAGGTATGGGTTTGGATTAAGGGATCTGGAATATGCAGTGCAGAAAAAGACATTAATATATGCTTTATAAATACTAATAAACAGCCATTATGCTAGTAATATATGCTTGCCAATAAGCAACTAGTTAATAAGGACAATTTTAGAGGTCTGAAGTGTTACTGGTTATTTTTGCATCTGTTTGGTGACCTTGTAATGTGCAGTTTTTGCTTCTAACTAAATATTACGTAAAAACATGCTATCTTACACAATTTTGCTTCTCAAACGTCTTATTTGAATGATGTTTAAATATTTTTACTGGACAACAAGGATGCGGATGCAGAATATGTGCAGGTGTCATTAGGTCGGTTGTACAGAGGGACGGAGCCCAATAGTTTCAGTCCATTTGTGTGTGGTTTTATTCCATTCACACAGGAGCCCAGCTAAGAGTGCAGACTGAACTTTGATGTACAGCCTGGAGCTTCTCACTCCTTTCAGCAGTCCCTAGTGTGCAGTGTCACAACCCTGCAGTCTCCCAGCCTTAAATCTGCTTTAGTTTAGCACACACAGAGAGAAAATGTTACTTTATTGAACATTTGTACATGTCTTGTACTTAATTTCCACGGGGGCGGTTGTGGTACACCTCAGTGTGGTTTCTCTTCACAGAATAGAATGGAAACCCTGAAGGGACTTTGCCTTAGCTGAATCTTTTTCTCTCATTAGACAACCTCATTATCAGACATTGATGTGTGTTTGTGGGTAAAATCAATTAATTGATAGCAACCAACAGACCTCCTGGTAGTTCAGATGTCAGCTGTGTCAGAGGTAGAGTGGAGGCATCTGCTACATTCAGACGCTTAATGGATTCTACTACTACTCGAAGAGAGTTCTTCTGTTATATAAAATATTCCATTTATATTATAATATTTACATTGTATTCAGAATGGTATTATATATATATATATATACTGTATATGTGTGTGTTAGTTCCTGATATGTATCCTTGGTAAGCTTCTGATGGTAAATTTCAATGTTTGTACAAGATGATGGCATGTCGTATAACCATTTACTAAAATGTAACCTCATTTGACTCTTGAAGGACTTTGGGCATAATTGGAAGTTTGCTGCAAAATTAAAGCCTGCTCATCAATATTTGACAGTAAAACCACACGTCAGCCATCGTATTGAGGTGTTTTTGAAATATGCATGCTGAGATGCTCGGGATGACTTTGATTTAAGACGACTGTCGCGATGATGCTTAAATAAGCCTGTGTGGGCAGTCATGCTTTGGCCATTTGCATGACAGGTGCTGCTTTGCATCGTCAGCATTTTGTTTCTGTCGATTGATCTCCAAACTACTTGTGAGGTACTGTTTACAAATTGCCTGAGGCAGGGCTCTATTGATATGACCCTGCCTGCAATATGTTAGTATAGCGATACGTCCCATAAGGTCTCAGTGGAGCGTCCTGGCGTGGGAGGGCATAACTGCTAAAATTAATTGCTAGACACACTTGCTAATCCTGTGAACATGGATGCAGTGAGGTGGAGAACTCAATAGAAGTGTAGGTCAGTATAGGCAGTATGTTATTTGCTTGGATGGTGTGATTTTAATTGAAAACAGGCCTCAAAAGTGGGATATTTTTTTTCCTGCTGGCCCTGTCGGACCAGTTTTTCTTGTTTAGATTTGTACTGATAATAATTTATAGTGGCACACTAGATGCGATGCGACACCATGACGCGACAGAATCAATCGAATATCAAAGCCAATCAGAAGGATGCGTGGGCGGGCTCTCTCTGGATCCGCTCTGCACTCACAACGACATGGATAAGTTTATATTCTAATTCATAAATATCCAACCTTTTTAATATTATTAAATTTACATACTGAGTGATTGATACAATACTATCATTGTTATGGAATACGCTTGTTGGTTAACAGTGAGTTCACAGTTTTAACGTACATCTTTACTTTTATTTATGTATCTGTTGTTGCTTTTAGTGTGGCTATAAATGCCAACATGATATTCAAACTCACATTAGACATGTTTAACTTTGAATAAAGCACATAATCAGTACCTGAGAGATTATCACTGTCATAAAGTTGGTATGCTATTGTTCCTGCCGTGACATTGTGGAAATAGAAACCATTTCTAAAATAGAAATTTTGCATGTCTCCATCACGGCTAGGACAAAAATTCTGATTAACATGGATAAAGATAGGCTACTTTTTATTGCGTCGCGTGCATTTAGGACATGGTATAAGATGTTTTTGAAGCATCTCATGTTCACCGGCTGCATTTATTACAAATTACATTAATATAAATTAATATATATATATATATATATATATATATTGTGTATATATATATATTTTTTTTCTTTTCATACAAATTATTATTTTTTATTTTATTTTTTTTTTTTTTTGTAATGGCAAAACTGAATTTTGTGACACGATCCTCCTGAAATAATTTTACTATGCTGATTTTATCAGTGTTGAAAACAGTTATGCTGCTTAATATTTTTTGTGGAAAACCAATTTTTGGGGGGGATTGTTTGATTATAAAAGACAAGTTTAATATTGCAGAATAAATTAATTTAGTAATTTCTGTAAAAAAAAAAATAGTACTGTGTTTTTTTTTTATCTTAATCTAGATTTTTAATTTTCAATAATAAACACAACAATTTAATAATAAGTGGTTTACATGGGAATTTGTAGTGGTTTGTATTTTTTATTTTAGTAATTTTTCATTTATTATATTATGTTATATTACATTACATTACATTACATTATATTATATTATGTTTTTGTTTTATTTTGAGAGCATGGTGTGTCTGTGTCATGGTTTTAAAGGGATAGTTCACCTAAAAATGATAATTCTGTGATTTTCTCATCCTCGTGTTATTCCAAACCCTTATGACTTCCCTCTTTTGTATTCAGTGGAAGCAAGAAATTCATACATGTTTTGAATGACATAAAGGGGAGTAAATGATGAAAAGAAAAATCAGTTTTGGGTAAACTATCCCTTTAAGAGCTTTAAAAAACATAGTGTCAGTAGTCACATATGCAGGTGGTAAAAAGTAGGAGTAATAGGAGTCCGGCAAGCTTTCTGGTGGTGGTCTTGGCTTTGACTTTCCTCTGCCTTGCACTACCACAAAGTATCCTATCATCATCCCGAGAGGTTATCGAAACCCTGGCATTACCAGCTGCGAGGTTACTCATATCCACACATCACCTTTGAAACTATCTGCTAACTCCGGCTCTGCGGCAGAGTGGCGGCAATCGCATCTGATCAAGGTGAACAGATCCATGCATGAAGTGCAGAAACGGCGAGAGCAGTCGGTGATACGCCCGCACACAAAATGGGAATGTGCAGAATAGAGCGAGGCATTATGGGATGCTAATGGTGTCATTCTCTTGCCAGAGAGCCCGGAGAGGCCCGCTTGTTTCTATTCCGCAGTGGGAAATGAGCTCTTATCTGTCCCTCTGAAGATAAGAGGCAGACCTCTCTCTGTCTCTCCCCTCTCTGCTTCTGTTTTTTTAGACTTGAAATTTACAGTACTGTCTCTCGAGAAGACGCAGCTCACCCCAACTGTTAGAGAATGACAAACATTCCACCGCTGGTTTGAGATTCAGCATGCAAAACAAATTTTATATGACAGAAGCACTTCCTGTCACGCCATGGCCTCACAAATACCCCTGCTGAAGCTCTTCAACTACACACTTAACGACCAAAGAATGACACTTGTGCTCCAGCGATTGTGACGATGGAACATGCCTAGAATCCTCTGCTTTGAACGTTACCAAGTCGCTCCCAGAAGTCAACACGATGAGCGACGAGTCTAAAGGTCGATGGATGTGTCGATTCATGCTGACGCAGATTCAGCAATACGGCTGCATGTTTTCCCACGGTGGATAATATTTTATCGATTAGACCAGGCTTGAAATTTCTCACAGGCATTTAGCATGCCTCGCTTGCTGTAAATATAGCTGTTATGAGTTTACGTAGACGTGCTCAAGAAGACCTTTATCGGATATTGCGGATTTGGCCTCCACGGACAGTGCCGGAGTTTTATATTACATTGTTTCGCAATCAAAACATAATTACCGATTTTTAGACTCACATTTGCTTTGGATCTGCTTTTCAAACCCGACCTGTTCCTCGAGATCAATACGGAGACACTTAAAAGCATAGCAGTGTCCTTACCCACAAAAAGGTTCGTTTTAATTAATGGAGCTTTGCGAATCAATCAATCATACATCATAAAAACATTCCACCTGCTCCCGCTGGAAAGGAAATGGACTGATAATAAATGTTTAATGGCTGAAAGTGAAGGTTGATTGTCTATTGAATTATGCCATGTTATAAATGCATCTGAGTAAAAGAGACAGAAACAGCATTTTTTCTCTTTCTCTTTATTTGCGCCAGACATAGAGCGTCATGTTTTAGATATATAGACATGCCGTTCAAGTAAATCAATTTATGTAGGACTTCAGCTTGAATTTATGATCATGAGTCTGACTTGTCCTTCCTCACCTTTAAATATGTGCACAGATCTGTTTGAATTGCATAGACAGAAAGTTCATATTTATGCTTTCAACCTGTTGAAAGCAAAGGGTCTGCCAGCTTAGAACTCAAAGTAAAAAGAGGTGCTAACATCTGATTTTGTGGTGGCTGTGCTCTATAATTAAATGATTATAATCTTAATTCAATTTTAAAAGTCTTCAGATTTTGAAAGTCTGACAGTAATTAGCGTTGAGTAGGCTACTACTATAAGGTTAAACCTGTCTGCTTTAAATTTTATACAAGTTATTAACATTTGACAGCATTCTTTAGAAACATATTACACTACTTATTACATTTTAAATGTAATCTGTAACCTATTACATTTCCAAAGTAACCTTCCCAACACTGATGTTTTTGACAGTTCGTGCTTACTTTAAAAAAATAATTAAAATACAGTATATGATATATCAAATGTTCCAAATCAGAGGCTTTATTTCAGTTAGGGTGGTGCTTTAGAATGTAGGGAGCAAGACTGCTCACTAGGTTTTAGAACTGAGCTTTTGTCTCTGAGTGTATTGAATTTGTGTATTTATATTGTGAACTGACATGACTACCTGGCGAAATTGATGATAAAGCACTAAGGGCAGAGTACCTACGATAAGAATGAATAAACAGTCTCAAAGGTTAGCATACAAACTGTTTTCTACACTCAACTTTTGGCTCTTTGATGCAGCTTGATATTAAACAATATTGATTCTCTAGTCACGTCAAAGAAAATACACACACATTCACACACAAGTACCCCTTCCAGCCCATTAATATTTTAGATGATTTGATTACATAATAATAGTAGACTGGTACTTCAGACAGATTTGATAAGAATGAACTTAAAATGGCTGCCTTGGGTAAAAAAAAAAGCCCACAGTGCCTCTGAAGTGGATAGTTATGTAAAGGCTCTGTCATCCCAGCCTCCATGGGATGGCGTGTACCCTGTCTAATCCCAGTCTAAATATTATGCTAATGACTAGCCGGAGCCCACGATAATACGACTCATAGTGTGCAGTGATATGTTGAGTTGACGTGTTTCAGACCTTTCTTGTTTGTGAAGGTGAGCTTCATTTCCTCCAAGATCCAAAGAGGGATTTTTTTTTTTGAAGGTTGTGTTGGTTCCGTGTTTATGAATGCATAAAGAGTGACATTTGTATTGCAGGGACAAAGCGTGACATTTGTATTGCAGGGACAAAGCTGGCCATGCAAGTGTGTATGGCAGTTTATTATTCCACATATATTTTTGTTGCAGTTTGTATTCTGTCATAAGAGTACTTTCATGGGAAACTTCAAAAGCATCAAAGTCTTTTACATTCCCGCCCTCCGATCCCCTTCATATCATGTTTTGATTGAGCAGGAAAATCATTTTCCAACACTCTCTTACAGGGTACTGGGAAATTTTGATCTCTGTGGAGAATTTTTTTTTTTTCTCACAGGTAGCTTGACGCACTTCAGGAAGTATTACTTTTTCTCTCAACGCTGTTGTTTTATTGGGCAAATAAATCAATAGTTGTTTTCTGTTGTTATCCGACTCGAGAGGAAAAATGAGCACAGTAGGGCAACAAATTGTTTGTTTATGCGGCACACATTAGCTAAGTGTAATTAGAGTTTGGTGAACAGATTTGTGTTTGGGTATTAAAGCATAGCCCTAAATTACTCGTCTAAATCATGATTGTTTGCTCCTTGCTGTGTTTCTATGTAAAAACTTGTTTTTGTTGCTTGTTTGTGTGTGCGTAAGTGTTCCTGTTGCATTGTATTAGTAATTGATTTTCACATTGTTTTATTTATGGTGGGTCTAACTGATGTACTTAACATTATAATAGGTATTCAGCAAATTTGGTGTTTCATATTCTGATTGCAACTTGCTGTGGTTTAAAAATAGCCAGAACCACGTGTGTGTGTGTGTGTGTGTGTTTGATAATATGAGCTGTGTTGCAAAAGCCAAGCATTGTTAGACTAAAATGTGTCATGGCTTTTTCAGAATAAATATTAACAATAACACCACATGGAAAGGCCAATAGATAAATCTATCAGCTCACTGACTGTATTCCAATTGGGGCAGCTGGTCTCATTAAATTCAGATGCAACTGAATGAGAAAATGGTTGCATATTTGCATTGAATCCGGAGAGGATTGAGTTCTAAGAGGACAGTGTATGGGTCGCAAATTTAACTAGTTATCAAACAGCACCAACCAAACAGAGATCTTTGTCACATAAAAGGAATAACATGAATATGTTGTGTCTGTTCAAATCAAATAACTAGTTTTCACAAAGACAACAAAGATTAATTCAGTAATTCCCAGATGAATATTTGAATGTTCAGAAGTTGCTTTGTAAAATTATCTGAATTATTGGGGATAAAAGAAAAGTGGTGGAGCTGGTAAAATTTTGTTTTTTTTATATTAAAAAAACAAACAAAAAAAAACCTTATGATCACCAAGGCTGCATTTATTTGATTAAAAAAAAACAGTCCAAGTCTGAGATCCAAGTCCAAGCTGTGTCCATTTAATCACCATTTATTAGTATTGAAGTATACGGTAAACTGATATTAACATTTATGATTTTTCTTTCTTTTCAGTAGATGGAAGTTAAAAAAGAGAAAGACATTAGAAAGAAACTCCCTGTGCTTGTGTTCTGAAATAAACTCATTTACATGTAAAAATCTATAGGCTGTTAGTGTAATCAATACTTCCTTATGTGCACGCCATGAACTTACTGTGAACTTTCTGCATTTCTTCAGCTTGCCACTTGGGACCCCGTCCACGGACTGAACGGGACACTGACAGATCGAAAACTGGAAAACAACATGCGCGGGGTGGTCCTACGGGTGGTCACTGTACTGGTACGTACCGTTACAGCTAGTAATGTCAATTCAAGGGCTTTATACGTCATCTTGCAGCTACAATAGTTCTCATAACTACAAAGTTTTACAAGATGTCAGTGCTCTATTATTCACCGTTGCTCAGAGATGTCTTTCCCTTTACCTCTCTAATATAAATGACATCAAACTGACTTAATTAGGACTTCCCATGTCTCAGAGTTCCTCTGTTTGACTGGACCTCATAAGGTTGAAATGACCCCAGAGTTATCCATATTCATTCCAGTGAGCTCCAGAGGTCTGTTCACATCAAGTCACCCGTCTCTAAGTTCATTAAGAGTGAATTTTGGGGTGCGATGAACGTAGACCAGGGGAGCTGGGTTATATTGAGATTTGAGTTTTGCTATCTACCCTCCAGCGCTGATTTGAGTGAGTCCCTGGAGTTCTTTAAAGATTCAGAGGTTTAAATTCTTCATATCCCTGCTTTGAAGTCGGTCGGAGAAGAAAGCGGCGATGCTGCTTCTTTGCGTCTTTCCTCTCACTCTCCTTTACCCTTCTTTTTTTCCTTTATTCTGTGATTTCTCGCCGTGACAGAATGCTCTGTGAATAACTTGCATCCACAATCGTTAACAATGAGCAATCTGCGTAGGCTGACGCGTTAATGCACCCCCCCAGTGGCAGATGAGGGGAGGGGGGTATAGAACTGAATGCACACATCATTGGCAAACTGGAGGACAGTAAGAGGGTCTCACAGTTTAAATTGAGAACTGAAACATTGCGTGGCCCAGACAGTATCTGGAGACTTCTGTAAATATGGTGAATTGTGTATTGTCTCACTGGTCACTGACTGCATAATCACATTACAGTAGATCAAATATTTAACAAACAAACACACTAGCACTTGGTGGATCTGTGCAATGTATAAATGATGAGTGATGCAATTTTATTAAGTCTAAATAAGTTTGTTAGCTCCAGTAAAAAAACAAACAAAAAAAAGTTACAACAGTCTTGTGATTAAAGAATAAAGTACCTTTTTTGTAATTTTGCACATTATTATTAACTAAAATGTTATTTTTGTTAAAACAAAAAAATAAAGTATTACATTTTTTGAATGTATTGAAGATGAAGGAAGAAGTAAAATAGTCAAAATGTTCATTTTTTTTAAATAAAAATGACTATATTACGTCTTATTCCATTTTTCTGTTTTTCAGAGCAAAAAGTATTTTTTTTAACAAATATCATAAATTATTAAATATAATTACGTTTAACAACTTTGTCTTGTCAGAATTTTTTTTATTTTTTTTTGTCTTTTAAATATTTAAAGAGACTTATTGATCTCATTGGGGATCTCTGGGGATCTCATTTCTTGCAAGCCTTAGTGCTCACCACTGATTTATTGCTCAGATTTTTTTTTTTTTTTTTTGGGGCAGATTTGAGTATAAACTGTTCATGGCCCCTGACTGACTGAAGTCAGTGCTTAATATGTTCATTTATAAGCCGATGTGCTGCAGAAGCCTTTGAATTCTTGCACAGGAAATAGGGAGAAGGAAGATGATAATGAGAAAGAGGAGAGGAAAGTTCTACTTTTCATAGTTTTCAGATGCACTGTTATGAACTTATTTGAGTCTGTTATAAACAGATTTGAGTCACATGACCAAAAAAACAAAAACAGATTTGGCTCCATCAGCCGTTATTATATTATAGCGCTATCATGTCAATATTCAGTATCTAAGAATGAAACAGAGTTTGTCTTATCTGTACAACTGGCACTGAATGTTCTGCTTAAAGAACCCGAGATAATAAGATGGCGACTTTTATTTGCAGTTCACAGTTTTTCCAGCCAGGCATTAATTTGCAGCCTTTCCACAGAGACTAATTGAAGCTGTGATGTCCTAGAGTGCAAAATTGTCATTTCTAGTTCAAACATTGTATTAAAATCAGGATGAACCGTTCCTCCAAAATTAAAGAAAAAACGAAGAAAGATAGAGTGCCAGTGCAGTACCATAAAGCCTTGTGGTGAAACATATGGTTAGGGAGGCGGGGAGCTTGGAACCATGGGATATGTTGTCGTTTGTAAAGTAAACCTTCAGGTGGATGGGGAAGGCGCACGCTCCCTGCTGGTGGCTGATGGAGCGATCCCTTCGGTCTTACAGCCCGCCGGATCCTTGCAACTTAAACTCCCCGCTGCTCCCAGCTGCCCCAGTGGCAGGCGTGTCAGGATACGCGACGTGCCAGCTCTGACAGCTCTTCACCAGTCTGAGTAATGCTGGTGCTGTTCCAAACACTAAAACTGACTGAGAACACACACATACATCTGCCGTGAAACCTTGCAGTCTCAATGCACCATGACACATGTTTTTGATTCACTCACCAGTGGATCATAGCTGCATGCATGAGAGAATCTTTAGAACATCTGAAGATGGATGAAGACTTGTGTAGTATATTCATATGAATTCATAATTAAGTTATATTAATTTTTAATTAATAAGAATTATTAATGAATACATGTAAAGACCAAAAAAAAAGAATAAATATTGTTTAATTAATTTATAAACTTCATTGCATTGTTTGGTATTAGCACATGAGATTTTACAACCTAAACTAACCTTGTCATAAAAAGTTTAAATAATTTTTTTTTAGATTTGAAATGATGTTTAAAAAGACTTATTGATCTTGACAAGAGCCTGCGGGGATCCTCTCTACGATATCATTTCCTGTTCTGTGTTCCTGCTCTGTGTGATTTGATTTGGCAGACTGAAGTTTTCTTCTTTTTTTTCCAGATAAAAGAAAGTATAATATGATTTTTGAACTATATTTTTGTTTTCTTTATCATGATATCAGGACATTTGCGTAATCTAGAAATGCTTGGTTTTATGCTCCCAATATCAAAATAAATTTTAATGCAAAAATACATTGTATGTATGAATTGCGTTTTATACAATTTTGAATATAGGAACAGTTTACCCAAAAATGAAATAAATCAGTGGTGAGCACTAAGCAAATCCATCATCAAGGCGTTTTAATTCGAAACCATCTCTTCTGGTTAAAATCTGAGTCCATAATCCACAATGATGCTTTCTGTAGTGGAAAAGTCCTTCCCCTTTTAATTATAAATTCCCCATCTTAACAATAAATGTGTTTATTGCAAACACAGCATTTTGCTTCACGAGATGTAAATTAATGGACTGGAGTCATGTGGATTACTTCTGAACTACTGTGATGTTTTTATCAGCTGTTTGAACTCTCATTCTGATTCACTTCAGAGGAACCATTGGCTAGCAAGTGATGTAATGCTAAATTGCTCCAAATCTGTTCCATTGAAGAAACAAACTCATCTCTCTTAAATAGTCTGAGAGTGAGGAAATTGCCAGCAAATTGTCACTTCTAGATGATTATTTAGAGACAATTCTCTTAACAAACAGTGTCACAACATCAACCTACATGCATGCATGCAGCAGCAGTACTTACAGAATGATGTTAATGTTAGCAACATAGCCTGTGTTGATCCATGCCTGCTATTGATTTTCATGGTAGCGTCAGAGATTGTGCACAAGATCCGTTTGAATTTGAATCACTGCACATGTAGTTGTGTGGAAGGGATGGCCGTATAATGAGAGAGGGAATCGATGCAACATGGGTTGAACACGGGTGTGGGGAGCCGCACCCCTTCTGGGCCCGCTCAATAAGAGCAAGCCTACATCTCAATACAGATAAAAAACGACACTGGAGGAATCCTGTTAAAAGGGTCATTGTCGCTGTGCTTTTGCCCCCGGTCTAAGTGCTACAGATATTCTTCAGACCGTGCTGATGGCCAATTGGGCCTGGAGAATCCGGCAGGGGTCTCGCACAGGCCCCTCAGAGGGAAGTCTGATAGATGGCACCTCTTGGCTATAGTGCGAGTTGGCATGCATATCCTCACTTCCTCTAATAGCTTATTGAGCGAGGGGGTCTGGTGAGGATTAGAAAGCGCTGGCTTAATGTGCAGGCTGCATGCAGTCAATAACGCTCCTTCCATGATAAATCTGCCTGACATATTCCCAGAAACACTTCAGACATCAATAGGGATTTGTTTAAGAGAATATGAAAAATAAACAGCGGGCTATTATTTTTACTGGGCTGCCGGCGCTACGCTAGCATGGTATTGGTGTTGGCGATGGTACGTGTGCGGAGCTGTTGGAGACTCTGGAAGGAGATGTTTGCTAGTCACATGATGGTTGGTCATTGGCCTTTAGCTAGCAGCTGTGTGTTGAATACAGCCGTTCATGCCTGTGAAAGCTCCTTGCTATGTTCAGCTCAGACTTACAAGTTTTAGTGCAGATAAACAAGGGTATGTAATTTGTTGATGTTGTCAAGTGATTGGATATTATGCTAGAGTGATTTCTAATGGACTTCTACAAAAAGTTCTAGTTTGTGATGTTCAGGAAACTAGGAATTCAACTAGATTCAAACTTCATGATGGTAAAGGGAAAGGAAAGAGTTCCAGCTGGTCTGTGGTTTATTTTTCATTTCTTTATTTTGCATTTAGACTAAAATATATAAGCCGTTATTCACTGATAAGGGAAGAGAGGGAGGTTTTTCACAAAATAAGGACCTGTTCCTCACACAGATTATATGGCTTCAGAAGACTTTGAACTTTTTTACACTTTTGGAGTTTTCAGAGTTGACAGGAACAGTAGTACTATACAAAAATGAATTTCATAGAAAATTCCTCCTTTTGTATCCCATTGAAATGTTAACATCCTACATGTTTGAAATGACATGCGACTGAGTAAACGTCTCTGTTTAATTCAACAGTTTTTTCTTCTGGTTCTGTTTGGAATGTACCACCCAGAATACATTGATTCTTTGTAGCTTTTAAGATGTGAAGAGCTTGAAAGACTTGAGTCTGAAAAACTGCTGAATAAATGGTTGTGATATGCTGAATGAATATGGCTTTTGAGTGGTATATTGTGAGAGTGTGTGTTAAGAAAAATAAGAAGTTGGGCAACCTTTGGTCTTTTTGGTTTTGATCAAGATGGCTAGATTAACCATATGTGCCCACTGTGAAACTTTAATCTGGTTCTGAAGACTTCTTGCCTTTGTGATTTTGAGTTTTCGGTTTCTTTCATTACTCTTCAGAACGTAGTGTTGTGGCCTTCAAGTTAGTCTTGAACAGTCCTTCCTTTAGAAGCCTCATGATTTTCAGAAACCGCCTCAATATATTTTCATTCTACCCTCCCAGAAGTTCAACTGATGGGGTTGTGAGAGAATAGTGCAAATGTACATATATCTCTGTCGTACTTCCACAGTTTTGGGAACTTGCTTGTCCTTGAGTCTTTTCTTTTCAGCATTACTAAGGACGTTTCCACTGTTCGCACAGAGTCCTCGCTAAACTTCCTCCTTATAAAAATAAGCATTTTTTCTGTGTGACCTTCAGAAACTCTCCAGAGCCAGTTTGGCAGTGTATGACAATGTTTGTAGACCTTTTATGAAACACCAGCAGGCCCAAGGCTCAGACTAAATCCAAATCGCATCATATCCACCTCCACAATAGTCTGCCAAGCTGGTTTTGGAGATCCAAGGAGACTCCGCTCATCTTTATCAGTGGAGAACGACTAATCAATTCAAATGGCGGCCTGTCTCGCTGCTTCAGAAGAACGGTTTCTTCCGCCATAGGCAGAGCTAATGCTTGTATGATGAGTGTGAATCCGGGTATATATTTTTCATTTAAAATCCTTTTCGTAAAGACTTAATTTCTTTGATGTGAGCACAGTAAAACCTTAAATCCCTAATTGAGCATTAGGGATCTTATGAGTCAGTCAGAACCCACTATGAATAATGTATGACTGACAAGCACCATCAAGTTAAGTAATGTTTTGATAAATGTGAATCTTTATATAGCATTGAGAGAGAATGGTTTGTTCTGACCCCTTTCTTACTGAACCTAACGTTTTTGTTATTATTTCAGAGAATTCATGCCTTCATTTTCATTCCAGGAAATTATGAACTAAACTGTTTGAAGTGAACCATGTAAATGTCTGGAGAAACTCCACTTTCACTACTTTTAGTATGATAATGTTGGAACGCTAATAATTTAGCATGTCACTGCTGAGAAAGTGCTGTTAAGGCCGATCTGCCCTGGTGTGACACTGAGACAGTTTCCTTTCTGAAATTAATCAGAGATCATCACTAGATGTTATTTACCCAAACCATTATTATAGAATAATACATTTTATGTATTAAATATATACAAATTTATTCAAATGGGGAAGAGGCCTGATGTTTCATATACTGTGTATCCTTTTCTGTGGTTCCTTTAGTTCCTCTTTGGCTGGAGTTCAAACCCATGGTCTTTGTGGGATCAGCCCAGATCCTCCTGTATTCTCTGTAAATTCCACTCAACTACCCTAAAAACAAAGCTATACGTATTTACTTTCCTCACATTACTCTTGATTGGATATGACGTGGCACTAATTCCCCTCTGACTTTTTTCTCGGAATTATTCCACAGCTCATAAGAGGAGGTTAAAGCAAAGTGACATTAAGCTTCAGCCCATATACAGCAGCATTGCCTCCTGCTGAAAATAAAATCAAATTATGAGCATTAGCTAAGCTGCTGTTGGAGCTTATGCGTCTGCTTCAGGTAAACACTTGTGTCAGCTCCAGGAACAGATCTGCCACCCTCAGAATCATGAATGTCAAGCTGTGTTCTCAGTAGATTATTTATGATACCCTGCTGACTCTAAAACCGGTGCCCTCACTTACCTCAATGTCCGTAGGCATTACCGTTGGACTGTTTTTGTATGTGTCTCTTAATACTCTGCGACTATTTTTGTTGCTTTTAGCAAAATGATTCAGTCCCTTTATAGGCTGATATAATGATTTCTCTGCTATTGCTCTTTCCAGGAAGAACCATTTGTGATGGTCTCAGAAAATGTGCTTGGCAAACCTAAGAAGTACCAGGGTTTTTCAATCGATGTACTGGACGCTCTGGCCAACTACCTTGGCTTCAAATATGAGATCTACGTGGCCCCTGATCACAAATATGGCAGCCAGCAGGCTGATGGAACCTGGAATGGTCTTATAGGAGAACTGGTTTTTAAGGTAAGACACAATGTCTATCTGGGATGTGCAAAATCTTGAATTGGGGAGCGTGAATTTAAATTGGATTTAGCTACACCCTCAGGAAGTTGGATTGGAATGACAGAAGAAAAATGTATTCGTTGCATTTTGGGAATGATGGTGTTTCCATCCTAGTCCTCAAAAGTCCTCAAAATCAATCAATCGTGCAATCCGTCTGTGTGTCTGTCTTTCTGTCTGACTTCAAACTTCACCCTTATATAACTGGCATGTTTAAAATTCAGTTTTAAATGCTGCAAAACTCTGCTCATTTATCTATATATACACTACATGGTCAAAGCTACTATATGTGAACACCCCTTATAATAATAAGTTAGCTATTTTAGACAATTTGTTTAAAGGGGTAGTTCACCCAAAATGAAAATTCTGTCATCAGATAAACACCCTCATGTCGTTCCAAACCAATAAGACCTTCATTCATCTTCAGAACGCAAATTAAAATATTTTTGATGCAATAAAAAAAAAAAAAATATATATATATATGTTGCGTTGCTGCTGATGGAGGGTCAGAAAGCTCTCAGATTTCATCAAAAATATCTTAATTTGTGTTCTGCAGATGAAAAAAGGTCTTATGGGTTTTGAATGACGTGATGCTGAGTAATTGATGACAGAATTTTCATATTTGGGTGAACTAACCCTTTAAGTGTTAATGCTTATTTAAAGCTGAAAGTACCATTTCAAACTATTTAAATGATGCAGAATTATTTTAGCGCAGTCAGCACTGCCTTTGATTTGCCTACCATAATACAGTCTGGCTGAATGCTGCAGACTTGTGTGCTTTGGATTGGTTATCTTGGGCTTTTCAATTTCCCTAGTATTCCCAAACAGTCTGCACTACTTTGATAAAGAAGAGCGCAGATTTCTTACATGTGAATGAGGGAAAACCTCATACTGAAATGTTGTCCGCTGGCAGATAAACAAAAGGCAAATCACGCAGCAGTGAGAGGTCAGATACACATTTTCAGGGCCATTACTCCAAAAACTCCCGCTGTTTTCCATTCCACAGCTTTTTCAGTTCTGTGACACACCTCCATCCCTACTGATTCCTGCGCTGAGAATGTTCCTCACCACTGTTCGGTCAGAGGAACAGAAACATGAGCCACAGTGTACTGCTGCTTATCTATATTTCCAGAGAGATAGACCAAAACGCAAGGAAAATATTAAGGAGCGCTAATCCCATTGTTACGGTCTCTGTTGACACATTGTTTTCCAGCAACTTCACATCTGTGTGCTTTCATGATACACAAGACCTTTGATGTTTTATTGCAGTTCGGTATTTCAGCAAAAGAGGTTTTGATTTTTCATTTGCTTTTTGTGTTCTAATCTTGTAAAGAAAAAAAAAGGCTGTTTTGACATAATACAACAGGACAGGGCAATACAAAGGGGGGAGAATGTTTCTTTAAACTACAGATGTTTGGGTTCGATTTATTTATTAAGAAATTAATATTTTTATTATATATTAAAATGCATTAAAATAGAAAACAGTTATTTTAAGATGTATTCACAATAAATAATTCACAATATTACTGTTTTACTGTATTTTAAAACAAGTAAATGTATTCTGGGTAAGCATGAGAGACTTACTTAAATCATCAAATCTTACACACTTTTGAACTTCAGCGTATATTTATATATACTGCAATATTTACACCTAAACACTTGTGTAGATGTATTATTTTGTGCCAAGCTTTACTTGGAATGTCATTATCAATCTGTATACCCATACAGTAGATTACTTTTTCAGTATGTAACATATTCTGCTTTTCTAAGCATTTTTTACTTGACAGACCATGAAATTAGCAGATTTAGTCAGCTGTGAGTTAATTGTGTGTGTGTGTGGTGGCATAAAATGACATCAGGCTTACTTTATGCACATGATTTCTTCTTCTTACACAATTGTAGGAGATGTGCCATTGATTGCTTTACAAAATCATCAATACGTATTTGAAGCCATTGCTGGCTGGCTAGAATCCTGTCAGCTAAGCTCAAGGAAAAAAAAAAATAAATAAATAAATAAAAAGTGCCAATTTGTTAAAAATATTGAACTGTTTCAATTTGCACTTAGACGTTTTATAAACCCAGCACTCGACAACCTTTTTTTTTTTTTTTTGTACTATTTTCACAAGTAAGTGGTGATTTATTTTCTAAGCTCTTAGTACTCTCCTAACAACTCATCAAAAGGTCATTTTTTAATATAAAATATTACAGCATATTTGCAATTGACTTGGTATAACAGACAAAATCGCAAAGGATCAAAAAAACTGCTTCACAATCACAAAAAGTCTTTCATAACAAAAAGTCTTTCATCAACACACAGCTGTCATTTCATTTTATCGTACTCATAATGTAGTAAACGTTGGATAAATATCACAGGTATTATGGATTTTATGTATTTGTTCCTCAAATGATAGCTCTGCATTACAAAAAAAATAAAAATATCATTCAGTGCAACAGTGTTGCTGTTGAACTGAACAAGAGTTTTGAGATGTATTAGTGTCAAAGGAATACTATAAAGCTATTTATCTTAAAATATCACAGAATATTTGATTCTTCTCATATGACCCCTTAAATTTAAGTCAGAATTCAACAAAAAGTTAGTTCAGTAGCTTTGTATGAGGTGTACCACTTGTCTGTCCAATTCTCATTATTCTCTCTATTCTGAAAGTGTAGTTTGTCAGGCCCTTGTTATAAAGCAGGCAGTCTGGAACTACCAAGTCTCAGGGTCGAGACAATCAGAGTGGCACTTGTTGTGTGGATTAACATTTGAGAAGTGATCCGAGCGCCGGATGCTTCTCTAACCCTGCTCAAACACAAAGGTCCTGTGGGGGTCCCTGATCTCTGAAGGTGGCCAGACGGGTTAATGGGAGTCAGACAGGTGACACTGGCTCTCGCCCTATGATAATAACATGCCTTTGTTCTGCCGATGGTAATGTCTCTTGACAGGAACTCTCTCAGGCTGCAGAGGTCTCATCTAATCTCACCGCTGCAGTGTGCACCTAGTCACAATAATTTCCAGAACTGCCAAAAAAGGAAGCACACACAAATTAGATGTTGTTAAGCATTTAAAAGCCATAGAAACTATTTTACTTTTTGGCAGCAGACGATATGGATAGTTTTATTTATTTATATTGCGATTGGGGACATTGAGGAGTGCTGTGTATTTGTACGCTTACTGATTGAACATTATGGAAATTATCATTTATTATTAAGCTGATTTCTTTTTGAAGATAACATAGCAAATGGAAATATATTTTTACATTTCAATATGTTTGTATCCAAGTATTGAAGATGGAAGTTTTATACTGTGTTTCTCCTTATAAACACAAAGACTACATTTTTACATTTTTAATACTGCATTTTTCAGTCCCTGAACCTAGGAGTTAAACCCATGACCTTGATGTTGCAAGCGCCATGCTCTACTGTTGAAGCTACTGGTGCAATATTTACCAGTATGTAATGATAAATGTAATAGAATCAAAAGTATTAATATATTATGATCAATTTCACAACCTATTATAATAAAAACATTTATTTAAAAAAAAAAGCATTTATTTTATATATAGATTACAAAACAATTTTACTTGAAAAATGACACAGAAGGACGTCAATGAATGTTCCAGTTTTAACTGATTTAATGAATCGAATGAATCACCATTTTTGCTACTGGAATATAATTCAAGGCAATGTTAAAGTGCTTCATAAGGAATCAAATTTTCCTTGATTATGTGATAAAAGTGTTTTCTTCATAAACACATTAACTGACACTAACTTGCAAAAACATCTTGAAATGTAATTTCACATTTAAAGAGGGCATTTACACAAGTCTGTAAAGGCAGAGTAGTTTTTCTGTTGCAGCCAATTTGTTTAGTGTTCACTGGTCGCGTTTTTATCAAATACTTTTTTTATGTGAATATTTTAAAAATATATGTTTAAATCATTTTATATTTTTAGAATTTAAAATGATTGTCAATGTGTGTTTTCTCTGAAATTCGGTTTTCATTTGCACTTTTATAGTGTTTGGATTGGCCCAATATGTTCTTGTTTTATGCTGCAAGCGTGATGCACATATAAATCTGTTCTTTGTGTGATCTGGTTTTAAATGTCGGTTCTCTGTGTGTGTTTTTGTTGGGCAGAGAGCAGATGTAGGTCTGTCAGCCCTGACCATCACTCCTGAGCGGGAGAGCGTGGTCGACTTCACCACTCGCTACATGGACTACTCCGTCGGTGTGTTGCTGAGGAAGGCGGAGAGGACGGTGGATATGTTTGCATGCCTGGCCCCTTTCGACCTGTCTCTGTGGGCTTGTATAGCCGGCACAGTGCTGCTGGTGGGCACTCTGGTGTATCTCCTCAACTGGTTGAACCCTCCCAGACTGCCGATGGGCTCGGTCTCCTCTACGACCCTGTACAACTCCATGTGGTTTGTCTACGGCTCCTTCGTTCAGCAGGGTGAGTTTGTGCGTGAGCGTACGATATGCTTTGTGTTGAAAGGAGAAAGGAGATTCAAGAGTGAGAAAAAAGTAGAGATATAAAGAACAGCAGGGCAGAGAGATAATTTTAAGTGCTCACTTTCTGTTTAAAGTGTGTCTGTGTGTAATGGTAGATTTGTGTGAGTGTTTTGTGCACCAAAGATTATATATGACAAAAGAAGAAAAATGCAGAGATAGAAGGAGTCAAGGGAATGGTGAAATTATACGCAAATCATATCTGCACTTTCTGGTTTTCTTTCAAATTCTTAAAGGGTCAAAAGCTGTTATTTTGACAAAAGATGGAAAAATCAAAGAGTGGGAGTAGGAAAGGGAAGGGATAGTCTTTAGAAATGGGAAATAAGAGAAAAGAAAGAGAGATTAGGGAAACTGTGTCAGTGGCTGTCAGGGTTTTGTATACTCAACATGTTGAGTGAACATCAATTGATGTCATTAATTACCAGCAATATTTTGGCGTGTTTGTTTTGTGTGAAAGCGCTAAGGCAAATTCCAGTGTTACGGATGTGACATTTGAAGTCACAATGTGAAATGGAGTTTCTGAGAGAAAGTAATAATTATAGTAAACCATTTGTATGCATTTTTCTAAACCCCTGCAGATCTCGCTGTAGATTTTCTTTCTCATTTTAGAGAGATTAACTTGTGGCATGGACAAAAATTAACATTTATTGTTTGTATGTAACAATACCTACACTAAAAAATGCTGGGTTAAAAAACAACCCAACTTGGGTTATTTGGCAACCCAGCGCTGGGTAAATATTGGACAGAACACATGCTGGGTTGTTTTGACCCAGCTGGTCGGGTTAAACATTTTTACCCACCATGCTTGGTTGTTTAATTTATTGTTTAAAAATGATTATATTGCTGGCTTAAAATGGGCTGGAAATTGAAAAACACTCTCAGAATTACTAGAGGCAACAGCAATAATCAAAAGATGAACATTTATTATTAAGCAAGAGCAAACATGGACAAAATACAAGACAGTTTATTTGGGAGAATACAGCATAGTTTACAATATTACATACATTTAAACTCGTTTAACAAGCATTTTAGAAATAAAATAAAGGCATATTTAGAAGTAGCATTTTAATTTAAGTGTATTTAGCTGTTCTCTGTAATCGCTTTTTACCAAAATAGTGCTAATTCTCTTACTGGTGTGTCGCTTTAAAAATATTTAAAAATATTTTTAAACACAAGAATGTGTCCTTTGAAAATGTTCATGTAGATGGTGTGTAAACTTGAACTTGTGAGACACTTATTGAGAAGATAAACTAAAAATCTCTATTTTTGAAACCATCAAACATAGCTTGTTTTATTATGGTTGCACTAGTTGTGTTGGGTTAAAACAATAACATTTCCTTTAATAATTCCATTAGAAAGCATTAATACAGTAAAATCGAGACCTAAACGAGGTTATGTTCTTTGGGTAAACACTTCATTATCCAATGGAAAGCTTGACATTTGCATGGAGTTGTACTTAACCAAAAATCAGTAAATTTACATGAGCTGGTTATAATGATGATGATTATAATAAGACAGCCTAATTGCTCCCTTGTATCTGGGTCCATTTCTGTTCTAATTGCAATCTCTGCTTCTTTTTGAAACACGCTCATTATGGTGAGAAATCAGTTTATTAATGCGCTTTCATCAGACCACTGAACCGAGTTCGGTATCTTTTAAGGATGAAATTGTTTAAATGGAGCTGATTACATGCTTTGGAACAGGCTACGTCACCAGAATCAAATAAGGATGCAAACTTATACGAACAATTGCGCTGTGTGCTCACATGCATTCCGCCAACCACTTAAAACATCACTATCATCCTTTGTCTTGCAGCCCTGTTTGATGTTTTGCAGAGAGCTGGTTGTACAAATACACCCAATCTCTAAAACAAGAGAGAAGGGAACGAGGAGAAAAGGGACGTAGCTGGAATGGCATAGCTAGAGTTGCTCTCTTTGATGAGTCACTTTCATCTGCCTCACAAAGACCTCTGCTTCTCTCCTCTGATGCTTCGTGACTTTTTGTTTTATATATCCCCCTTAAATAAATTTCATTTTCATATTCATTTCTGTGCTGCTTCTTTCTGTATGTCTTATACAGAGAATTAATTACATGTGAGCTATTTCATGTTGTTGGACCCTTACAGTTCATAGTAATATTAAAGGAATGTTCTCAGTTCAAAGTCAGTGGACTGCACTTGTGGCATAATGTAGATTACTACAAAAATTGTACTGTTTAATGGTAAAATAGTCAGTTTTCGCAAATCTGCTTTTGTGTTGCCATGACAACGCAGAACTGATAAACCTAAAATCAGAGTGAAATTGATGAGTCCTTCACACATCAAGTGTTTTAATTAATTAATTATAATAATTTTATATTTAATTTTTTTTTAAATAATACACAACAATAATAGTTGTTGTTATTGTTATTATTAGTTCTCAGTGATATTTTATTTCACCGTAACATCTTTATTTTTATAAAGATTAATTCTTATTGATCCCAATGCCTTTGAAACAAAAAGGCACCTGAAACAAAACCAACTAAAAACCATTGCATTAAATTATTATATATTTATTATTCTTTCTTTTTTTATCTGGTCTCTAACTGTTGCATAGAATTGTAAAGCCTGTGACACAGTTAACACATGCTGAGCAAACGAAGCTGAATGTTTTTGAATTAAATGCACTTTTTGTAACATCTTTTAAATCCCATAAGATCTTCCAGAAATGGTTCTTTATCTGTGTGCGTTTGTAAGTAAAACGTGTAGATTTGTAATTAATGCCAAGCTCCCTGATGTCTTAAGCTTACTAAAGGAGCCACGTTAATTAACTGAGAAAAAGCATTTGTGCTATAAGATCTTTGAAGCCGACCACTGATCACTCCGCAACCTTTCTTGCGTGTACTGTAGCTTTGTAATGAACTGTAATTTACTGTACGTTTTACCTTTATAATGCACTGCAGTCTTGATTAGCACTTTAACTAACAGCACTTTTTACTGTACTGCATCACTATAGATCAGCGCTTGAAGTGGGCTGGTACGTTCTGTGTTTTAGTCTTTAGCGTACTGGCACTTTTTTATGCGTACTGGCACTTCTGACATGTTGCTGGTACTCAGAGTCAAAGCGTCAGTGTCTGGTGAAATAACAGTATATAAATCACACTACCAGGAGGGTTCACCTCTCATCTTGACAAATCGCGTGAATGAATGCAAGCGGAGTTGGTTCATCGCAATGTTTGTCACTTTTCCACTGTCTGGCCAGTGCGAGATGAATGAAGACTATCGCAAAACGAACTTGACAGAAACGGACGTTTCGTCCTTATAAAGATTTAAAAAGTCTCCAGCATTGATATTTTACCAATGATTTACGATTAAAGTTACAGTGACAGTAATTAATTACTTTGTGTCAGAAGTGCACATCAGTGGTGCTAAATCCAACTATATATTTCACATAAAATGAGAAAACATACTTATTCAGTCGTGGTTGCTCCATTTATTTGTCGATTTAAATCCAAAGGCATAGGCTTACAAGAATAACACAATTGAAAAACATTGATAAACCCATATGTTTGCATCAACTTCTTTAGAAAGGTGGAGGATTAATATTAATTTTCCACTAAATAATATAATGTGAGGATGTTTCGGCAAATTTCACTATAGGCTATTGTTATCCTTTCAGCCAAATTGTGTGAGGTGCAAGAGCATGTCAGATTTCAGTTTCAGCATTTTGAATCAGTACATTATAATGAAACCAATACCTTAAAAATGAAAAGAAGCAGGTTTTTGCGATCATTAATGTAAACCGATAAACTCCTGGAAAGCCCAAGGATCCAGTAAGCAAATTCAAACAGCTGTGCAAAACAGCGCTAATGCAGAGAAAACACAGCCGCTTTCATCAAAGACTGTGGAAAAAATAGTGATTCGTGTCCATATTTCAGTAAATTATTCTTTTCATTGTGTATTTGGCTTAAAAGCAAGAATGTTTTATAATGGACGCTGACTTGCTGAGGTGTTATGCGGCGGTAATAAGTTTAGCGATTCTGAATGTATCCAGTCAGGTCAAGGCAGGAGGTTTAGTGTTCTTTGGCGTCTCCCTGTGGTCCTGTTTGGTATCGCAGCTT
>SCHK01427618.1:0-17134 GCA_004124795.1 Poropuntius huangchuchieni | reverse complement strand
TTATATTGTGCATTTTATACATCTGTATCTTACATTTATTTCCATTTATATTCCATTTATTTTATTTTTTATTTTTTGTACTTTTGTGGATGTATATCTTACATTAAGTTACTCATGTTTTATATAGTATAATATAATAGAATGTGTTACTATTATAAATACTTTTTTTTGTTTTTTTTTGTTTACTACTTATATATACCTTACATTTATTTCCTTCATTTTCATAATTTATACTACCACACTTTTTATTGAAATAGTCACACTGAAGTCTCAAGTTTGTGTTTTAAGCATTTTTAACTGTTTTAAACAATAACTATGGTAATATAATAAAAACATTACATTAACATTATAACATTTTATGTTATATATTTAATGTGTTACTATTAATGGTGGTTTTGCTATTAATAATTGTGTATTTTAGCCGCTACAACAATGTCATGTGACATTTTATAGTCAGTGTTGGAAAGTATTACTTAAATGATCAATTTGATTTCACGGTTTGATCTTATTTTTCAACATATTTGCTCTTCTGTTGTTTTACTGTGTTATCATATTGAACATTTTCTCATAATTGTGTTCTTGATTGAATTTCTCCCTTGCCTCCTTGGACAAAACGTCCCCGTCTCATTTGCACACTGATGTGCTTTTCGATAGGCTATCAGCTCGAGCGATAGTGCTTATCTGGTCAAATCTCGCAGCTCTAATTACCGCCTTGATCCAGAACCCCTGATCCCCCCCTCTTTCTTCTTCTTCCTTTATTCTCCCTGAGCTGTAATCAGGCAGGTGAACAGCTCTTCAGTTCACAAAGCTTCTCCTGGCGGCATTAATGAATATGAATGACCTGCAGAAAGCCTTTCACACACCTGAACACACACACCTAGTGTTGCAAGCACACTTTATAAGTCACGGGCAAAAACACTCCAGAACACGTTCAGTAACATGCTGAGACTTTGTTCACATGAAATCTGATTTGTGATTCAAAACGCATTCATACGACAACCGTGGGAATGAATGAACGGCGCTGTCTGATGTCATATCGTGGGACGTCTACAGCCTCAGAGGCCTGATCCAAATCAAAGTGACAGCGGCTCAACGTGTAGAGCTTTGAACGAGCCGCCATTGAGATCCACAGGCTTTATTTTGAGCCCAGATTTTTCTAGAAGTGACTCTGTTCGTCACGTACCTGGAAGATAATTCCTTGTTGGAGATGACATGCTCCTTGAACACGTTAAGTCTTGAATTTTAACGCTCTGCTTGATTTCGAAAGGGGCGAGAAAGATGATGTTCTCAGCCTCCGTGCGTTTTCATTCACACTTATTTAGGTGAATGGTATATAGTACAGTATGACAGCTTCAAACTAACAAATGACTTCCTGTTTCTATACATAGAAATCCAGCCTTTTGGGCTGAGCCGTCTTAAAGGGGAGGTTGAGAGTAATATTCACACCAGGCTGTGCTGAAGTTATGATATTCTTTTACATCATCACTCAGATTGTCCTATTTATCGCAGGTAATCTTTTGTTCACCGCTGACCCAAATACCAGATTCACAACCCCACCTAAGGATCAGGTTATAGCTGTCGAGTCATGATAAAATGATCGGAATCTATCTGTGGTTAGTTTGCTGTCATCTCTATTGCAGATCTATATTTAAAAAAAAAAAATTTGTTAGAAGGAAAAAAAAGTAGCATGCCGGTACTGTGATTCAAAGGCACCATATGATTTACATATTTATGTATAGTGGTCCTGTAAAGTAAAAAACTGCTACAGAATGAACAAATCAGATTAGGGCAAAGTATTTTTATTTAATTCATTTGGGGGGGGGGTGCTTTTTTCGGGATTATTATTTATTTCATTGAAGTGTTTTTTTTGTTTTTTTTTATGTCATTATATTTTGTGGAAAGCATTTATTTGATTAACAGGCTTATTGTTTTTGCATTTCATACACGGAGCAAAGTATTTTATTATTATTTTTTTTTTTTTACTGTATTTTATTTTGGGTAAACATTTGTTTGATTTTCAGCCATATTTAATTTGTGTGATTTATTTGGTATGGTAATACCTTGGTATGGTAATACCTTGGTATTTTTTTTCAAAGAACAGAGCAATTTTTATTTTATTTGGGGAAAGCATTTTTCCAGGTTTATTATTGATTTCATAGAACAAAGTATTTTTTTATTTTCATTTGAAGCATTTTTTTTCAGGCTTACAGAGTACAGTTATTTTTATTTTATTTTGGGGAAAGCATTTGTTTGATTTTTAGGCATATTTAATTTGAGTTTAAAGTTTGCTGCTTTGTTTTTGTTTTGTGGAAAGCCTTTCCAAGCTTATTTTGTTGCCCAACATGCCTGAAGATTAATGGCAGTGTTGCATGTTCTCTTTCAGGAGCTGCCAGGGATTCATGCACATGAAGTTCAGCCAGTCCAAAGACGGCCGCTATATCCTGGGCCAGAACAGCCCTCCATTTGAAACCATCCCTGAAGTGATCCACTATTACACCACACACAAACTCCCCATCAAAGGAGCCGAACACTTGTCCTTGCTCTTCCCTGTGCTGGTTCAGACTCTCTGATTGGTCAGAGCACTGCAGTCCTCAGTGCTATGGGCGGAAACACACAGCCAAGGGATATGCCGTTAGAAACGAAGAGTTCTTCAACAAAATCAGCAACAATGTACACAAACTTTTTGGTCCCTCGTGTTTTTAATTGTACATCAGCATCAGGACTTCAACTTCTAAAATGGACATGTCAGATCAAATTACAGTTAGATCAGTCACATGCTATTTCACGTTTGTGTTAGTAACACTTCCATCTCGCCGAATGACTCTCCTGTGAATGGTACCAGACTGGTGTCAGCGAGACCTGTTGCTTGTCTACAGTCAGTGTTATTCTCCACTGGGACGGTGGATTAGCCGCCGCTAATGTTTATTGATCGATTAGCAGCCTCTTAGGATGAGCAGACGGGCCTCTGTATTTTTATAGCTGCTGTAAAAGACACTTCAACTTGGCTGTTTATGACTATCTGCTCTTTAAAGTTTGTAAACCCTTTTGGTTGTAGTAAAGACCCGTGAGACCACACACAAATGTTTGGTCTCCTCAAAACAGTAGTCCTCAGAAAGCCCTTATAATTCTTAAATTTGTCTTTGTTAGACTTTGTCACTGTGGCTGGTCATAGATCAGTGCATGTTGGCAACTTATGTTGAGGACAGTAGCTGATTCTAACTATAAAAAAAATCAATGATGTGATGATCATTTGCAGAGATATTCCTGTAATTGGTATATTAGGTCACCGATACAGTAAAATGCTGAAAATGTGTTTCTGTAGCTGCTGTTTTAAACTGATTTACATGTGTTATATAATAAACTTTCTAAAGAGAGTGCTAGTTGTTAACAATTGTTGCTTCAAACTGCATTTTATGTCGGTTGTTGACAATTTGAGATATATTTTTATTCATTATTTATTTTCATCGAAAAACGATCTTGTTAGGGTGTTCCAAATGGTTTCTAGTAGGTTCTGAGAGGATGATGGGATGTTCTAGGCAGTTGCTAAAGTGTTCTGCGTGCTCAGCTGGTTCCTAGGAAGTTCTAGGTGATTGCTAGGGTGTTTTGGGTGGCCACTAGAGAGTTCTGTATGATTGGGTGGTTGCTACGTAGTTATAAGTGATTTCTAGGTAGGACTGACTCCTAATAGTCAACTAGCCATTCGTCAATGAAAAGAGGCTTAGTTCATCAAACTTAATTAGTCGCTTAGTTGCATAGAAAAAAATCACAGAAAGTGGCATAGTCCTTGACAGACGGATCATTAATAGTTGGTCTTTGTGGTAATTACTCTGTGGATATTCTTGAAAATGGCGCTACAGTGACACGGTGAGACAGAGAGGGGACGAGCTTTTGAATAAAGTCGTTATTTTTATTTTTTTTTAGCATACAAAATGTATTCTCGTTGCTTCATAACATTCAGATTGAACCACTGATCGCAGATGGACTATTTTGATGATGTCTGTCTGTCTTTTCTGGTCCTTGACAGTGTTTATTATGGGGCAGATAAACAAAGCTTTTACGGGTTTGGGGGGGTGTAAGTGATTAATGACACAAATGAATGACTACTAGTCGACCAGTAAAATCTTTAGTCAAGGACAGCCCTATTTCTATGGTGTTTCGGGTAGTTGCTAGGGTGTTCTGGGTGGTTGCTAGAGTCTTTTTGGTGTCCACTAAAGTGTTATGGGAAGTTCGGTGGTCGATAGGATGTTATAAATAGTTATTAGTGTGTTCTGGGTGGGTTCTATGGAATTTTGGGTAGTTGGGTGATTGCTAGGTTCCTATGTTTCTGCTTAGGTGCTCTAGGGGTTTGCGAGGATGTTCTAGGTGGTTGTTAAGGTGTTCTCTGTAGCCACTTGGGAATTCTGGGTCGTTGGGCTGTTGCTAAGTTCTATATTATTGCTAGGATGTTCTTAGTGCCCACTAGAGTGTTGGGTGTTTGCTATGGGGTCCTAGCTGGTTGCTGCAATGTTTTGAACAGTTTTTGTGTGTTCTAGGTGGATTTGAGGGAATTCTGGGTAGTTGGGTGCTTGTTAGGGAGATCTAGATGGATGCTAAGGTGTTCAGGTTGGTTGCTAGTTTGTTGCATAGTGGCTTAAGCCAAAAGAGCCTACCTCCTAGTCTCCATAATATTTCTATCAGGCAATCAAAAGTTTATTCACTGAAAGGGTTAGTTCACCCAAAAATGAAAATTAGTTGTTATTTTTGTTTTCTTTGTGCACAAAAAGTATTCTTGTAGCTTCATAACATTACGGTTGAATTACTGATGTCACATGGACTGTTTTAACAATTTCTTTACTGCCTTGAACGTGTCTGTTGCGTTGCTGTCTATGCAGGGTCAGAAAGCTCTTGGATTTCATCAAAAATATCTTAATTTGTGTTCTGAAGATGAACAAATGTCTTATGGATTTGGAACGACATCAGTGTGAGTAACCAATGACAGAATTTTCATTTTTGGGTGAACTAACCCTTTAAAGCAACCAACAGGTAGTAACCACAGATTAAACAAATTCTTAAACCTCACCGTATAAGCTATAGACACTAATATTGTAGCAAGCACCAGCAGTCAATTTTAATTGCTGTAGCTTGCCATGCATATTACTTTAATAGCTTCAAATTGTTTATTACCAAGAGACAAAAAAAATGGTGTTGAGATTGACAGAAAGATGTGTTAATGGTTTCTACAAGCGTTTTTTTTAATCCTGGGAGCATGTGTCATGCACGAAAAGATTGCGAAGACAATGTTAAGCACGGTTGTAAATGTTTTGCTTTTCCCATTGTGGCCCACCAAAGAGCGTCTTACTAAATCAAGCAGTGATGTTTGTGTGTTCGTGTGTGTGCTTCCTCATTATCTCTGTTCTGCCGAAGCGAAGCGTTCTGGGATTGCTTTCATTACACTGCCAAATGAAACGGCGGAGAATGATTACTGGTGTGACGGGTGGAGAAGGTGGTTCAGATCAGTCCTCGTCCCTCCAACTTCGGTATGGAAGATGGCGAGATAAAACAGGGGGGAAATTAAGGGTTGTTTGCAAGGCGCTTTTTTTTAATGCAATAAAATTTTGGTGTGCTTCAAGATGTCCATCAAAATTTAGGTTATGCCTCACTATTTGCACGTGTGCATATTTGGCAGCCAATAATAATCTATCAGATGCGCTCACTGAAAAAGACACCTGCGATCAGAGTGGAGCCAGGAATAATTTCACACTCAAACCACACCAATCTCAATCAAGCCCAAAAGCTCGTGATCCTAAAGCGGATGGCATCCACTGCTAGTGGCTTCTGTGTTGGCTTCTTGTACCGATTGTTCCCAGCTGCTCTGACACACATCCAGGCATGTCCACATGTGCGTCTCGAGCGCCTCGTATCACATTGTCCAAGACAGACACATTAATCTCGCTCAGACATTCCACAAATAGGCGCACTCTCGCTCTTCGAGGGAAAGCTGTTTCGACAGGTGTGTCTGCTAGACTGTAACCAGAGATCGGTCAAAATTTAAACAGCTGAAAGGAGGGATCTCATCTACCGTGTCAATACCTCAAAAGCCCTACGACGTCTTCCTCACAATGAGCGCCGCGCTAATTCCTCTGGTAATTAGGCTCTTACTAGTCATGGAATAATTAGGGCTTACAAAGAGAGGCATTTCTCAGCCGCAAGCGCAGACAAAAGCCAAGCAGTGAAAAGGGGGCCCAGATGTGCACTGAAGGGTGGAAAAAATCAACAGCGTTCGCAAGAGCTGCCGTCATTATCGTGTTACCGGCGCTCTCGAGACATGTCATCTGGATTTCATTACGGTGAGGTCTGGCAACTTATACCATCTGTTAATTTACTGACATCTGACCTTTGAACTCTCCTCTCGCCCTTGTGGGCAGCTGGCCTAGATAAAGACCTCATCCTAGAGAGCTTATCTCCTAAAGCCCAGTCAGATGCCGCTTGCATACGGCTGCAGCTGAAGGCTATTGTTATGGACTGAAAAAGACGGGGATCTGGGGGAGGATTGAATGTGTCCTCAGCTCTGCTTCAGAGGTTAAGGACAGATCATCCCCAGAATTCCAGGTCTAAGGATAGTAATTCAGGTGTTCGTGTGATGCGATTAGCCCAAGTAGGAATGCTGCTGGTTCAATATCCTTGGTCTTGAGACAAGATTCTTATCAAATAATCACAGGCCAAACCCTATGCCTAACCTAAACTTACATCTAAAATCAAAGGGGCAATGATTCTTGTGAACTCTAGATGTTTAATCAGGTCATACAAGCTATACGCCTTAGGATCTCTACTTAACTCCATCCAAAAAATTTGCAAGTATTGTGCCTTTAGCTTTAGGTTGTCCAACTTTGCTCCAGGAGGGACACTATCCTGCAGAGTTTAGCTCCACCATACATGCCTGGGAGTTTCTAGCGATCCTGAAGACCTTGATTAGCTTCAGGTGGTTTAACTAGGATTACAGCAAGAATGAGACCTGTAGTGGACACCCCTGCTTTAGCTTATAACTATTGAGGGCACATTTTAAGGGTAGATAAGTTGCAAAGGTGTACCTTTGTGGGTAGTGCCCAAAGGCAGGCTAAAATCTATGAACCACCCCGTGTTTTAGTATTCCACAATTTTGTTGATTTTATTCTCTTGTAAAAAGAACTATAACATAATTTGGGCACCCTTTCATTGGCACTCGCCATGTCAAATAAGACGACTGGGCTTGTGCCGTGCTACAGCTTGTCAGAGTCTGGCACTGGAGCATCTTATCCCTGCTTTTATATCCAGTTTGGATCAGTATTTGGTTTTGAGGCAAGGGTGCTGGATCCTGCCTCGCACTAATAAGTGCTAGCAAATGGTACCAATAATTTTGGCCAACTTAATGACAATTTACAAACCCTTGTGTTGTAACAAGATATTTTGAAAAATGTTTTTTGTCCATATAAGGAAAAAGACTGTTTTGGACCCCATTGACTTTCATTGTATGGACCAAAACGGTTTAAAATATCTCCTTTTGAGTTCTCCAGAACAAAGCAAGCCATACAGGTTTGGAACAAACTTTAGGGCGAGTAAAGAGACAATTTTAAATTTTTGGGTTGACTTTCCCTTTAAAACCAGTGCTCTAGCTAATGATGACTGTTTTTACACCAATCCCAATCTTAGGTCTTGGGCTTGGTCTGACTAATGAGGAGGTCCAATATCAAACCTTGACCAAAAGTGCACCAAGGACATCATTATGGTTTCTAGATCTTGTTCCTGACACATTTCCCAGGCAACACACGTACGCACAAACACCTTCTACCTCAGTCAACCCTTGAAAGCTTGTTAAATGTGACCCCTGGTTCCCAAATGGGAGAAAATCAATTGAGTGCTCTCGCATTGGCACATCCTGAGTCGCTGGTCCAGATGGAGGCATTGTTCACACTGAGTGCTGGGCCAAGCAATGTGCCAGTCTGATGTATTCAGCCACAGAGACTCCCCTCAGCTCTGACAAGCACAGAGACAAATGAATATTCTCAATAGTGGCCATCCACAATAGCTCCGTGGTCCGCGCTTTGATCCATTGTAGCAAAGAGCCATTCATTATATGAGGTGTAGAGGCATATTGTGTGTGGCAAGTGTGTAATACCTCACTTTAAAGGATTAATGTCCTCTATGTGGCGTGTGCTTATTTCAAAGACTTTGTATAAAGCTCGTTGTCATTGCGTTGTAGGTTGCCGTGTGTTTTTTGCTCAAGGTTACACATTACACATCACGCTTAACCCGTCATTGTTGTTTGTTGACGTTGATTCTTCATGGCACTTCAATCGTTTGGTGTGAAATCTCTTGACAAATGAATTCGGTGATACTGAATGTCTTTGAATTTTTAGCTACGGGATGCCAGCAGACATGATTTTACCTAGGAAACGGCTTAGGGCTTGTAAATGAGTTCGATTTGTTTAACATTCTATTTTTCCCTCAACCTCACTGCAAAGATCACTGTGATGGAGAGAGACAGCGTCTACAGCTTGGGATGGTAAATTACTTGAAATGTCACACTTGTCAAATGCTATAAAAACAATTCTCCAACAAAATGTCACTTGTTCTCGCAAGGTTCTCGACGTGAACAAAAACTCATGTTGAACCTCTCTTTTTGCCTTTTATCTAACAGAATCAAGTATGACTAACCGGTAACTAATTGGTAGAAGTACACTCTAAAAAAACAAAACAAAAAAAAAAGTTCTTCAGCGGTTCTTTGGAGTGGTTAAGGTGCATTCTAAAAACTGAAAAGCTGCTATATAACACCAAAAGTGGTTATTTGGCTCGTAATCATAGGGGAACCACTTTTGGTGCTATATAGCACCAAATTTGGTGCTTCAGTGGTTCTTCACTGGTTCTTCAGCGGTTCTTCACTGGTTCTTTGGCAAAGAACCAGTGAAGAACCACTGAAGCACCAAAATTGGTGCCGCTATGATTACGAGCCACTTTTTTTTTAGAGTGTAGTAGAGCTTATTGAACAGCATTCGTGGCATAATGTTGATTACCAGGGGGGAAAAAATTCCACACTCAAATCACGTTAACATGCATATTGTTTATGTTCTGTGGTTATACTATAGAAATCCCTAGTATTTTAATGTTTATGGTTTAGCCCAATTCAATTTCCCATTTTAAGTGCGTTATTGTAATACCCAGATGTGCTCAAAATTAAGTTGAAATTCATTCAACCAATGCTAAAAAAAAATTGGCGCCATTGATCAGGATTTTTTTTTTTTACAGGCAAAACCATTTATTACGAGGCTACTATGATGCATCTGCCAAGTGACTAAATAATAGTGCTTGGACTGCATTCATAGACAAAAAAAAAAAAATTGTGCATTGCTGTCACTTGCTCTGTGGTGCAATTGATTTCAATGTGATGTCACAGCTCCCTCTAGTGGTTACATGCAAATTAAAAGCAGCACAGACAAGGCAACCTCAACATATTAAAAGATGCCTGTTTTTCTTCACACTAACATATTATAGTCACACTTTAAATTTTATGGGAGTTTTATGTCAGTTATTGAGCAGAACAATCAAAATTTCAACACATTCACAATGCAACAACCCCATCTTACATTCTGCCATGTAAACCGATCCACAGAATATTAACCATAAACATCCACAGTCTTTTTTAAAACACTCAATTTGTTAAAGTGTATTACAACTAGCTTGTGTAATAGGTAAGAATAGCAAACTATTCAAAATGTTTTTGTCTAGTAATAACCTGTGGGAAAATGTTAAAGGTCAGTCATACACACAGAGTGCTATAATAATGCGTATATATAATACTGTTAAGGTGTTTTCCTTCATGCAAATTGGATTATTTTGATTAAAAAAAAGATTGCACACCTAAGCTTTTTGAGTGATTACGTTCTGTAGTGGCTCTATGTTATGTGCTCACAGCACATGCTCAGTTTCATAAATATTAATACATGTAGAAGTAAATTCAGTTTGTGTATCCTTTGGTCAGCGTTTGTTCGATCTCACTTTGATTGAGTTTGTTGCTCTTTTGAAATCTCATCGTCGTCGTGGATACCTTTTGTATGAAAGCAAATCCAAGTTTTGTAATCCTCAGAGAGCTGAAGAACAGTCTATAATTGCAAGGAACCGTCGCCAAACATCTTGGGAAATAACAAAATCCCGCTCTTTTGTGCTGACTCCCATAGTATCTTTTTCAAAACTTCCCTAAAGAAGGAAGCGCCCCAGCTTTAACCAGCACTGCAGACAGTAGGTCACCTGGCCCCGAGGAGTGCGTGACAGCCGGTGGCGACATGTCCCCGTGCTGATGGTGGGAGTTTGACGGGGTGGGAACTTTACCTCGCATCAGAGAGGACTTAGCTACACCACTTGGCGCCCCAGCCATGCTTGATTTGCTGTTTTCTGCTGTGGGAATGACTGTTCCTGGAAGTGCCGTCCCTGCCACCGTGGGTATAGAGTCCAGCTGCGTTGAACAGCAACAGCATAACACGCGAAAGAAAGCGACCCGCATCTCACGGCTGGAAAGCGTGTAGATGAGCGGGTTGAGGGCAGAGTTAAGCACGGCCAGAGCGATGAACCAGTTCACCTCATAGAGAACCGGGCACCGCTCTGGACTGCATCCCACATCCAGCAGCAACAGCAGAAAAAGGGGAGCCCAACAGGCCACAAAAACTCCCAGTACTATCACTACCGTGCGCAGAAGTGCGAGCGAGCGATCCGATGGCCGGGAACTCACTCTACGCCCGCTGGACGTCACTAACAGATAGATGCGCACGTATAGCACCACGATTGCCGCTAGAAGGGCTGTGAAGACGCTGATGCAGAAGGCTATGTAGCTTTTGTCGTACAGCGGTAGGACAGTGGAGCAAGTGTGGACTCGGCCCAAACAGTTCCAGCCGAGGCTAGGCAAAGCGCTCAGCAGGACCGAAACAGCCCAGCAGGCTCCCAGGAGAGCTAGTAACCTCCCCCTTCCTGCGGTCTCACACGGCCGTAGACGAACCATCGTCATGTGCCGCTCAATCCCGATAGCGAGCAAGCTGAAGGTCGAAGCGCTAAGTGCCACAAACATGCTCCCCTCTCGCAGCAGCCACTGGCCAGGACTGAGGAAGAAAGTATTGCGGCCAGAGGTGAAGATGTTGACCACGTACGCCACTCCAGCTAACAAGTCCGAAAGTGCCAGATTGCCGATGAGAAAGTACATGCGGCTGTGGAAACGCTTGTTGCGCCATAGTGCCAGTAGTACAGTGATGTTCTCCAACACGATCAGAGAGCAGATGCAAATGAGGAAGGCTGTCTTGTATGTACCAGTGCTCTTTGGCCTTCCCCACTTGCCCGAGTGGTTGTAATGGCTCACTATAATCTCATTCATTCCAGGTTCAAACTCGTCATCCATTTTCCACACAATCTCCGCGACCACTTTTGAACAGCAGATGGCGTCTACAAGCACCTTTCAGTGAGAAAGTTGGGAAAGGACTCCACCACTTCACACATTATGATTCCTGATAACAAATAGAAACAAAAACAGACCAAAGAAAATATTATCTGACTTGACAGCAGGTAGTAAGAAGTGGGAATGTGGTTTAATATGCCTGTGCAAAATGTTTTTAAACCAGCCTAGGACGGTAAGATTGTTTTAGCTAGTTTAATCTTGTCTAAGGTAGTTTAAGATGGTCTAAGCAACATGCAACCTGCCAGCAGACCAGTTTGGCAAGCTAGTTTTAGGCTAATTTAAGAATTTTTTTTATAGTAAAGGTATGCTGGATTGTATCACACAAACAGTTCTGGTGTAGAAATATTTAGATATGTATTTGTGCCAATACTGCAATGTGTTAGGTCATATTTAAAATAATAATACAAAATGATATATCTATATTATATTAGTGACTATTTTGCAACAATTATCTGTGTTCTTATTTATTAGATGAACTTATTTAAACTTTTATCACCACAGTAGTTAACATGGCAATATCGTAAAGTGTTATGACTTTCACTTGAATTATAATGAGACTAGCTTAGCTATTGAATAACATTTAGTGTGATGGGTTGTTTTTATTTGATGTTATCATAAGCAAGCTATATTAATCAACGGAGTCTGACAACGATATAGCCTGAATTAAAGCAGACTAGTTCACGAAAATACAAAAACATGCATGTTAACAGTTATGCCATTGTTTTAAATCGGTCGGAGACTTGGCATTATAGTAACTGATTTCGTATAAAAAAAAGAAAATAAATAAATAGATAAAAAGGTTTTACAGTGACTTGTCGGAAAATTATCACCATGGTAACATTTTGTACAGGTAACTAAATAAGAAACCATTAAAGTTTTGTATGCGTGAATTAGAATTACAGCCTACTAAAACAGCTTTTCTTTATAAGATTATAGGTGATGAAACAGACTTACCAGTTATTTATCTCGAGAGATGCACCTACATCTTGGGTTACTGGTTAATAAATAAACCTTGAAAGTTAAGAGATGAAAACCTTCCAACATGTAGGCTACTCAACGACCAGACGTGTGGAATTGTTTATCCTTGAAGTACTTTCCCCAAATCGAAACAGCTTGCATCCGGACTTTTAACTATATCCAAGTTTTTGGACTTGACTGTAAGTGCTGTCAGATTGTTAATGAAAATCATTCACCTGCGAGTTCTCATTCTAAATTCCGAATTACGCTTTCCTCAACATTCCCTCACATTCTGGGCGGGAACTCAACAGTACTTAGGCAGCGAGTGAACGTTCCGTCGTCTGTGTTTGGATGGTTCTGAATTTGAGTTTGTTTGGAAAAGGGCGCGCGCGCTAATATTTCAGACGGTGATGATGATGATGAAGCGCGCACGTGCTCGAGCATCCTCTGATGTTTGTGTTCTTGCTATGTCATTAGACTGGCATCCCACGTAACTGAGGGAAATTATTGGGTTAAGTCACGCAGAATGACCTAACCTCGAACAAGTCATCATAATGATGACCTCTGGCACTTGACTTAGAACAGAAGTGTTTACGACATGTAAGCACGAGAGGGTGAAAGAGCGCGAAAATACAAGGATTGGCCATAATGTTTAATATAAATGTAGTAGACTGCATTTTGATGGGTTAGCCGGTGTAAATGAACTGAAAGAAGTTGATCTGGACAATATGAATTTCTGTTATGGCACTCATCAAAAAAATTAATTTCATCATTTACTTCACATCATGTTGTTATGATTTTATTTCTGAATTTTACTGGCCCTTTTTATTTGATTCTGACTGTTGAATGTCATAAAAGTAGGCTAATACATTGTCGTTGAAATCGATATGTTATTCTCAAGTCATTATTAGTCTATTAGAAGCATTGCCCATTTGTGAACAAATCAGTTTCAATAAATAGTGTGTTCCAGTTGATTTATTCATTAATACTTACTGCTTCAGTGATTCTTAAGAACTGATTTTATGATACTTTTTATGATTTTGCATCCTTTTTGAAGCTTGAAACCTACTTCAGTCCCCATTCATTTTAACTGCATGGAAAAAAAGGACATGCTCTTCAGAAATTCGTATTTTGTGTTCCACATCCAAAGGAAAGAATGTAATTTGAGTTTTGAACGTCATGAGGTTGAGTACATGACGACAGAATTTCACTTTTGGGTGAACTATTTCTTTAATGGGGCATCCAAAATAACCCAAAGTACGTGACAGATTGTGTTTTTTGCTTGAACACATTTCCCCTGATGGCAAGCCAAGACCCACAACATTTCCACTTACAACATCTCATATCCATTCTTTGATCAAACATTGTTTTTCATGGTAAAATGGGAAATGCCATTTATCCCCTCCCCTTCGGGGTGACAGGTCATCACTCTCCCAGAGCCTTGACCCGCTCAAGACACACATTCAAAACAAAAAAAAAAAGTTCTGTCTGGTTTCATGTGTGACATGGTTGGCCTAAAGTTAGACCTTGGCTTTAAATAGCCATGCGTTCTGCTCAGTGATTATTAAATATAAAAACATCAAAGCTTCTTCTAGAATGTGAGCGTTTCTTGAACACCCCCTTTCCAAATTTGTTTTCCCTTGCTGTGCACAAACGCGACTTCTCATTCTCATAGTATTCCCAGAAGACAGTTTCCAATCTAGCACTCCAGCCTGGGGATGGTGCATGGGCAAAGGAATGTTTGGGGAGGGGGGTGCTGCATGGACCACTATCACGTTCTCTTAGTTCTGATCTCCCCCACTTTACTCAGTCCAATCATATGGAAGATCTCAAGCTGGGTGAAGGAAATGTGATGGCTACATGAAAATTTACACTCTTAAAAATAAAGGTTTTGCAGCGATGGCATAGAAGAACCATTTTTTTTACAAAATTTTTCTTTGTGTAAAGAACATTTTAGTAACATTTTTCCACTATAAAGAACCATTTATGCAAAAGAAAGGTTTTATGGATGTTAATGTTCTTCACAGAACTATCCATGCCAATAAAAAAGCTTTGGTGCAATGGAGAGGTTCTATGAATGTTAAAAGTTCTTCATTGAACTATTATTCCAATAAAAAATAAAGTTCTCTCAATGCTGAAGGTTCTTTAGGGAACCACAGATGCCATTTAAAAACCTTTGGTGAAATGGAGAGGTTCTATGAATGTTAAATGTTCTTCATGGAACTATTATTCCAATAAAAAATAAAGTTCTCTCAATGCCGAAGGTTCTTTAGGGAACCACAGATGCCATTTAAAAACCTTTGGTGCAATGGAGAGGTTCTATGAATGTTAAAAGTTCTTCATGGAACTATTATTCCAATAAAAAATAAAGTTCTCTCAATGCTGAAGGTTCTTTAGGGAACCACAGATGCCAGTTAAGAACCTTTTGTCCAAAGGTTCTTCATAGTTCAATAGAAGCCAATAAAACCTTTATTTTTAAAAATGTAGATGCCATTAATACCGTCAAAGAAACCCAAGACATTGTTATGGCCGCTGTGCCATACTTCCTCATTTTGTTTAACTTGGACTTTGGGAAAAGGAGATGCCGTAGACGTAAATCCCCTTGTGATTTCTCTTCCGAGTAATCAGCCGGTCATTTTCGAGGTATGTTTTTAATAGCAACATGTGCTAGATTTATTATGCTGGTGTTTGGTATGCTTATGGGTACTGCTGTGAGTCAAGGCTTCCTGACACTGAATTTAGTGGTGAGTTGGCTGGTTTGGAATGTTAAATTCAGTGGGAACTCAAGGGGTATGTGTTTATGAGTGTAGGAAAAATAAAAATCTCTTGGGCCTTCACCTTTCTGCCCTGGCCCATGCCTCCATCCTAACTGCCCTGAGCCCATACCCATACGCCTCCCATCCCTCGTGCTCAGACACCAAACATCTGGCTTTTGCTTATACAGTAACTTACCACATTTTACTAGTTCCCATCAATAAAAGCTTCCTTTTCCATTAGCTGCACATCAGAACACAACGGCTTGTTCTCACATTCATGTTCTCATGATCCTTAAGGGATCCAAGAATGTCTTTTAAAAGTCCTGTTTGTATAGCAGATATCTTCTGATACTAGTCTGAAGAGTATCTTATCTTGGCTTTTCCCATTGTCTCTTATCAACTGGCGTTTGGGGCATTAATAGTCCAAATGTGTTGCTCTCTAAGTATAATCTTGACATTTGTTGTACCTCCTACAGGTCTTTTAAAACCATGAGACATTTGTGACTATTTGTGGATTGCCGAAGAAGGATGCACACATTCATCTGTCAGATTCAAACGGATACACAACTTCCAACTCAAAAATGATAATAATTGCGAAGAAATATTGAACCTTTTATAATTGAGATACACAACTATTAAGGTAAAATATTTCAATGTTGCCAATTTATCGCCTTTTGCCAAAATCCAAAATGATTCATTTATGCGGTTATCTTTTGTGAGATTAGTTAGTCAAACGATTGTGAGATTAGTTAGTCAAACGAAATCGCTGTCAAACGATTAATCGCGATTAATCGTTTGACAGCACTAAAATTTATTAAAGTTAACTAAAACTAAAACCATAAAAACATTTTCGTTACTTAAAATAAAGATTACCTGATATAAAATCAAATGTTAAAAAAATCTATTTAACCTAGATGCTAAGGCAAACATTTCTCATTTTCATTTAGCTCAAGTACCAAAAAAGTAAATAAGCTAAACCTAAAAATACTAAAACTAACAAAATGACTCAAATGAAAGTGAACACAGAAAATATACAAATCTAATTTAAAATATTAACAAAAACTACAATAGTTTAGATTTATAACCATCATAATGATAACGATCATATAGCCTTATGTATGTCATTTAAAAGGGGAACTTTTTAACAACGTGATTTTATTTGGCTTGAGCACTAAATAAACTTCTGCCCTTTGCTGTTGAAAATAACTTGTGAAAAACTTGGATGGGCGTCATGTAAACAAGCCTAGCACTTTGAATCCACTCGGTTCTTTCAGGACAGGCTGGGAATGCTTTCCTAATCCAAATGTTTGAGGGTGGGGATGGGGACTTTTAGATGTGTCCATTTCATGTTAGATGTCAAGTGTAGAAAGAGGTCATCTATCATATCAAACCGTCTCTGTCCCCACGGATTGGACCGAAGCATTCATCTTCTCCAGAATTCAAGAATTATGCATTTTGGCTCCATATGTCCAAACAAAACGTCTATGTTTAGCGATGGTGTGCGAGGTCAAAATAAGACTCCCTTAAGGGTGTCATGGAAGGCTGGAGTGAATCTGAAAATGTGTTATTACGTGTCTACCCAGAATCAACTCTCTATGACTTCTGGACCAGTACGTCTTCAAACAGCCTGAGAANGAAAATGTGTTATTACGTGTCTACCCAGAATCAACTCTCTACGACTTCTGGACCAGTGCGTTTTCAAACAGCCTGAGAGCATCTTAATGAAGAAGGTCCAGTCACCATCAAGTCCTCACTCTTCTTAACACATTACCACATTCTCAACAGTCTGGGAGTTCTTGACACCATTTTAAGTGAAGGAGACATTCCAAGATATGTTATTATTCAACTCCTACTTTCATTTGATATTGCGCAAATTTAAAGCTTGCATAGCACCATGCTAGCATGCATTTAATGAATAAGTGAAATTCTGATGAAGTGATCAGTGTGAAAATAATGAGATGTACAGGTGCTG
>SCHK01427498.1:0-17160 GCA_004124795.1 Poropuntius huangchuchieni | reverse complement strand
AGGAAATTTTCATTTGAAAGTGAACTAATCCTTTAATGTTTAATCAGTAGGTGTGTATTTGTAGATAACCGTGACTGTAAAGTTAAGTTAGGGTTAAGGTTATTGACTGATCAGTTTTAATAATTATACAAAAAGTATATTTGCATAAATTGCTGGCTGTGAAGTTAGTCATAGCAAGATGACAAAGCCTTTTTTTGTGCACAAATGATTAAAATGTCATTTCCACCACAGAATGTTTGCAATAAAATACATAATATGAGATATGGTGGAAATATTCATTACGAAATTCATTGTTCGTTTCTGGGCATTTTAGTAGACAAGCTAAGTAAACTAATAAGAGTGTGAGAAGTGTTTAAGTTCACAAGGCCAAAAGTTACCATATTTTAAAAAACACCCAACATTGCATGTTAGCAATGCAGTGTAAAGGTTTTATTCTTTCAAAAGAAACTCCCTGACCAACCTGAACTGGTTCCGTTCACACCATTGTCAGTCACAGCTCAGAGACAGATGAACAAATTCAGGTCATTTGTCCTCCAATAGGCTTGCTCCTCTGGAAATGTTGGAAGGTTCATAAAGCCTCCGTGGTATTGTGACTGGCACAGGGTTTGCTGCAGGTGTGCTGGGGAGTTCAAAGGGGATGAAGAAAGGCCCTTTGAAGTGGCTGAAGTTCATGCGTTGACCTTTAGCAGCCCAGTGTCGGACTCCCTGGAAGCCGAGAGAATGACTGCATAAGCAGGCACACCGCTGACAGAGTGGACCGATGTGGCGGCATTTACGGGACCGAATTCACGGAGCCTTGTTAAAGGCATAAAGAGATTAAAAAGAAAGAATGATTGACTTTCTAAACGAGAGTTACTCTAACCTTCAGCAGCCCATTATGAGCAAGCCATCATCCCAAAAAGTCCCTTCGGAAGGTGATTCTTCAAGTTGTACGTGGGTATTATCATGCTGTGCCCAACACTGTATCAATTTGAGAGCTGAGAATCAGTCAGGATTATTTCAGGCTCTTATATAAGGAAGAACATAACTTATTGAGAAACAGCTATCTGCTAGCTTTCTCTAGAGAAATTTACAGCCATCTATAAAATGAGAAACACAAAACATATCATTTCCATTTTCCCATCATCCCTCTTATTACCTAAAGTTATTCTAGATGTACTGAGACATAAAAAAATATGCTTTAAAACCAGATACCAATTAGACATTAGTCGAGATAAATGGGTAGTCATTCAGCAACCGATTGGTTGATTAGTGATTGTTAATTAAAATATTGAAAAAATTTTATTTAGCATGGATATATGATGACAGAATTTTCATTTTTGTTTGAACTATTCATTTTAAGACTAACAAAGTCACTACAGTAATTGTTCTTACTGACTACTCGAATATGAAATGTTTTGCACATTGCTAACAGCAATGTAGTCTTTTTATATAAAAATATGCCAGTGGCAAACAGCCTGCCGTGAGTCTCGGGGATTAGATTCCACGTGGGACACGACAGCGGCTGCCTCTGAGTTATATGTCATTGTGTATGGAATTACGCAACCGCTGACCTTTTAATGCTGCTGGCTCCTCAATTTATGACCTCTTCAAACACAGCTCTCAGAAACAGCCACCCTAGTGCGAGTCCGGCATACGGCGAACACACAGCGCACCATATCAGCATTCATAGAGTCCTGAACACATTCTTTTCCAGAGGTTAAGCACTGCAGGGGATTGGCAAGCGTGCTCGGAAAGGAGAAACAGGAAGCACACCATCTCCAACACTGGAAAGTGTTTCAGTGAGTGTGCGCTATTGTTTTATATGCCTCACTCCGGATAATGTCAGCAATGTTATGCAGGGCCCATCTGTGAAAGGGGGAAGCAAGACAGATTGTTATGTTTTATTTCATGTATGTTGTGTTTCTTATCTTAAAATGGCGTCTTGCTTTCTACTTCCCTTTGTTTTGCATTGAAAGCCCTCGTAAATCACCAACTGGCATTAGTGGAATAATAGTTGCTGCATTGTTAACCTGCCGAAGTGGTTCTTTCTCATTTAGGATCGATAACGTACCCATGTGTGATATAACTTGCCGTACGTTGTGCAGAATTCTCCGTTTAGGCAATTAATTAGCGCAGAAGTGAAAAATAGCAATTTTCATAACAGCATACATGAAAGGAATCATTTAATGAATCATTTGAATGACTCATTGTAATGAAATATCACAATTGCTGATTACCGCCCTTAGTTTGATTGGAAATTAAACATGTGGATTGTAGCCTATAAACAAAACACCTTTTTAGTCATGGTTGTGGAGAAATGAAGCTTTTCTTTACCTTCTAGAATGTTTTGGCTTCCTGAGTTCCAAAGTAAACTCTCTCCACAAGCAACATTGAAGGTTAAAAAATAAAAAAAGGAACAGGTCAAAATGATAATTATTAAAATCAACATTATGCCACAAATGCTGTCAATAGAGCTTCAATATGTTCATACAGAGTAGAAAAGGACAAACATTAAATGTGGAAATAGGCTTTTATTCACGTGTTGCTTTTTCCTTCCACTAGTCCTTGTAACGCCTCAGAGCGCCTTTCACATGCGGGGACTGATAAATGTATAATGTGCAATTATCATTAATTATCATTAACTGAGCAACGCAACCCTAAGCGCGGAGATTTTCAGAACAAGGATCCGCGATGCGCCCCATGTCAACGGATAGTGCCAGTGAAAATCGTAGCTATACGCGCCTCCATGTTGAGAAGTCATCAGAGAAATTAAGAGTATGTGGGTGTTCTCGACTAAAGGCTAAATTGTTTTCATTAGCACAAACAAGTGAAGTGACAGTGTTTATCAAAATGACAGAAAGTAGGAAATGTGAACAGTAGTTGTTTTTTTTTCGTTTGTTTCTTTTAGTAGCCACATCATGTTATCCCCCATGAGCCTTTCACTCTAAGTACTTATACTTTCACTAACCTGCAATAAACTTCTCAATCTCCCCAGAATATCCCCCTGATTGACACCTCTGACCTTTCGTTTCGGGCATTTGCCGAGCAAAAACAGCCCATCCCCCTGGTGATTGGCTGGCATGTTTGTGATTGCCTTTAGCTGATTGGCAGGCGGCGTGATTGGCGGGGGGTCTCCGGCTGGCGGCGCAGGGGGAGTCGGGGAGCAGCTGCAGAGGCGGGCTGGTCTCTTGGATGTGAAAATGGTTTTGATAAATAATAAAACAGTGGTAATAACCAGCTGCTTTTAAGGTCACGTGACCTTCCACCACAACCGCCATGCAAATAATGACTTTATGACAACCTGATTGGTTCATGCATTATTAAGCCCAACCCCCCTCAGCTAACTCCACCTGGTAATGGCGCCACAGGTGTCCTCACATGGCCACGCAAATATCATCCTCTTTCATTTGCTTTTTATGCTTTCTTTTTAATCCCATCTCTCACTTGGCATGGCCCTCAATTTCCCTGTGGAAATAAAGGGCTGGTTATTGTATCCACCGGAGGAAGCTTCCCTCGGACTGTGTGCTATCATGATTTTTCTTGTGTGGCTAATGAGGTTGTGGTTATGTGTGTGTGTGTGTTTTGGAAGGAAGGCAAGCGAGNTTGTGTGGCTAATGAGGTTGTGGTTATGTGTGTGTGTGTGTGTGTGTGTTTTGGAAGGAAGGCAAGCGAAAAAGAAAGCCGTATTGACTCTGTATACTTCCCTGGATGCTTACTTCCAATATGATCCATTGACACTTAGTGTGACTGCGCAGTATGGATTCCGCTGTGGCAGTTCATACTCACCACTTCTCCACATCGATCTTTTTGTCCTCGCTATCTCTGTGTGTGTAGTAGATGACTTTACACTGACAATAGAATGGAGGAAGGAATAAAGCTCAGCACCTACGTAGTCATTCTCCCTTCACAGACGAATCGCACATAAACCTGCAGCAAAGGTCCTCGATTTTTGCCTGTGAACTCTGTGAAGAGCCTGCTATGGATTGATAGTGCTGGTTTTTGTTATAAAACTACAGGCACTGGATGAAGTAGTGGACTAGAGGTTAGCGCTCATGCTTCAGGCCTGTTGAGCCTTGGTGCTTATGTGGGCGATGTAGGTTTGAACCCAGCTTGCATCCTAACCTTATTTGGTATGCAGTTTCTGTCAGTGCTGGGGTTTTGTAGGTGGTTGTCTGGGTGTTATTTAGCTGCTCATGCATTTTGAGGTCTCAGTGGTTTTTAGTGCATATCTACACTACCATCCAAACCTTTATTTAAATATAATTTTATTATTGTAAAGGCAAGAAGAAATTACATTACAAACAGTTACAAGCTGAATTTTCCTCTCCAGGCTTCAGCATTACATGATCCTTCAGAAGTCAATTTAATATGCCTTTTTGGTGCTCAAGAAACATTTCTTGTCATTATCATTGTTAAAAATTTTGTCTAAATCATGATATTTCTTTTAGGATTTTTTGATGAATAGAAAGTTCAAAAGAACAGTGTTAATTTGAAATAGTGAAAAAGTCTTTTGTAACAGTGTAATTGTGTAACAATTTAATGCATCCTTGCTGAATGAAATAAAAAAAAAAGAAGTAATATGTGATTTCTAGGGTTGTCATGAGGGTGTTTAAGTCATTGCTTCATGATATTATTCTATGNAAAAAAAAAAAAAAGGAAATATGTGATTTCTAGGATGTTCTGGGTCGTCATGAGGGTGTTTAGGTCATTGCTTCATGATATTATTCTATATGTGGTATTCTGGTCTCTAGATATGGCTCAGGTCCCTCTTTTAATAGAAATTGATCAAAACTAAAAGATCAGTTTTATTGTCCACCAGACAAAAATCGTAAGTCAGATTGCTTAGAGAAGAAATAGCACACCTCTCTCTCAACAATCTGTGTGATTTGTGGTAAGGTATAATAGTTAGGCTTAGGCGTTCATTCAAATCAAGCATGACAAAGTGACTGCAGACTGCATCCGATTTCCTTTCAGTGGTGGAATGCTGTGAGATTTTCTGAGGTTTGTGTACAGAGAGCATTAATGTTCTGTCTTAAGTAATTTATGTAACCTCCTCAAGAAAAAACATGGTGTGAAACCACACTGATGAACAGATGCTTGGCTGGCCTGACACAGTGATGATGTTCACGTCAATTCACGTCTAAAGAGCCAACATGAAACCTGGTGAAAATGACACTGTAAATATACACAAGAGATTTTCAAGTGAAGCGTAAGATTGAAGAATTGAGAACTTGCGTGGATAGCAGATAATTCTTTTTGTAATGGCCAGTGACCGCTATGATGGACAATAATATAAAATATGGAAAATATAAAAGCTCTCATCTGAAATTTTACATGCTTCAGGAATTATTGAAACTTTCAAATACTTTTTAAAGAAGCACCAATACTGTGCATCTCAAATCTAAATTGGAACAAGCGCAAGTGGTTTTAAGGAATGCTCTGTGTAGAGTTGAGGCTTTCTCTTGTGCTTCTCGAGTGTCTTTCCAGGAGAATGTGTTGGCTCAAGATGTGTGCAGAGGGTTTGTTCTGGAGGAAATCTCTGTTTAAAGAGGATGTTGTGAGGTCCTAGAGCACCACTGCAATCTCTCATAAACGAGAGACCAGCTGAGGCTTAAAAAAACCCCACTGAAATCTCACCCACACACACATTTCCACTTTAACCTCCCAACCCTTCCTTTCCCTCCTCAGATGTGTTGTACCTGTCTCCCTCCATCCCACGCCATCTCTCCATCTCTCCCTTTGTGTCTCGTCACTCTATTTCCCCCAAAACCCCCCTACTTTTCTCTGTGGCTTTTGTCAGAAGAAAGTGACAGGTCCCGATGGAGGAAGCCAGGGAACAGCACGGCACAAGACAGTCCTCTGGCGTTCCACAGCCTCGGCACTTTGTGTTTGAGATGTTCAATCAAAATGCTAATGGCTCTTGCGACGAGGGAACGATATTATTGTTCCACTAATTGATAAGAGAAGGAAGATGGAAGGGCCCCGTGTTGCCGGTCTATGCTGCCGCATACCCGCCGCTCAGACACTCTGTTTTAATTACAATTACACAAATGAAAGGGAACAAATTGATCCAACGAACAAACTGTTTGCTGTTGCTCCCCTTTGTGTAGTAAACACTATACATTATTTAGTCATTTTATGCATTATTTATTCCATACCTCACTCCCTTTCATCGTCGAGATCCTATGGAAATATGCTGAAATGTTTTTGACTCCAGTTATAGACAACAGCCCCAACTTATTTGAAGAAAATAAAGAATTTCTAATTATTTTTTAAGAGTATTGCTTGGCTGCAGTGCACAGAAAAAAAAATCTGCAAAGTACTAAATTCTGATTGGATGAGACATGTTTGCCACTATTTAGTGACTATAAATCTTATAATTTATAGTGATTATACTCATTCTCACGAGCACTATAATTGCTATAACTTATAATCAGGCAAAATAAACATTTCAGATTTCTACACCTGATTTTTTTGAAGCACAACTAATTACGTCCTGAGATGGGCAAAACTCCTTCAGTTCTCTTCCAGTCAGTGAACTTTGACACTCGAGCAGAAATGTCTTTTTTTTTTCTTTTTTCTTTTTTTTGCTGCTAAGTGACCTTAAGCAATCCAATGTGACCCTTAGCTTGAAACAGGAAGCAATTCCCTTGATGTCATCTGTCTGCTCAGAAACATCAGCCTCCTGTACTTGTTGTACTATTGATATGTGTTTTTTTTTCTCTGTGAGGTATCTAAGTATAGCCAGGGGTTGAACCTTTTCCATGAATCTTTGTAGGGGTCGCGAGAGAGAGACATTTCACTGTCTGTAGACATATCAGAGCTCCACGCTCTGCTGGGTGGCATAGAAAGGGCAATTAATAGCCTGTCCGGTTATTTCTTTCTGTTGGGGTGTCCGTCAAGTGGGAGTGATGCTCCTGTCCGCAGCGTTCCTTGGAGATGTGATCTGTCTTATTAAGTTGTCGACAGTTTTGTGTGTGTGAGAGTGAATAGACGGCATATACTACAAAACTACATATTTCCAAAGTTGCCTGGTTTACCTCACTTTGTTTGGAGATATACCAACATTATATTCTTTTATATATATATATAATTTTTTTTTTTTTTTTTTTGGTTATATTTATTTATTTATAGAAAATACAAAACATGTATATATAGGTTTTTATTTTAGGTTTTGTAATAATAATTTTGTACATAATATTTGTTGTAGTGTAGTGTTTTTTTTTTTCTTTCCCCGTGTTATTTTCTTGTCTTTTTCCAGCCTATGTACTTGTCACTAGTCTATGTATGTATGTCCTGGGACCACTTGAAATGGTATGTGTGCGTTCGTGTGTAGGGGTTCGCGTAATCGCATCACATTTGCCTGAAGGCAACTCAGCAAGTCGCCATGTTTAAACAGCCATCTTCATAACAGCGCGGGGAGAGGGAAGACCTGTTGAAAGAAGCCTTTGGAAATGTGTGCTGAAAATGTCAATACTAAGGGGAGAAATTAGCTCAAACATGCCTTTAGGTTAAAGAGGAGGCCAGCAGAGAAGAAGAAAAAAAAGGTTTCATCAGACTCAAATCAAGCAGTAAGCAACACAGGCTCACAAAATGAATCCGACTGACTCGGGCAGGGTATTTTTCTGCTTTTAAAAGCTGCCTAGTACAGGTGCACAAGGTTAATGAGAACAACTCTCCCAGGTGGCACTCGCCAGAGGGAAGCAACACAATATGAGAGAGAATGAGAGACTGAGACCGCTCTGACACAGCTAGAAATGAGCAGTTGAGAGAGTTTGTGCTAAATTCTGTTTGAGAGGTGCCAGACTCGGGGGTGAGGGTATCTGGGAAATGCCTGATGCTATTTTATTGCGCATTTGACAGCTGCAGGCTGCTACACGCTGGTCCTTCAGCCTGTGGGGGCATAATTGGTTCTGCGCCGGCCGCGTCGCGCCGTTCGGCGGGTAGTTTGGTGGGATTACGGAGAAGCGAGGGCTTTGAGTCGTGTGCGCCAGAGATACAGCAGCGTCTGGCGGTGGTCAGCTTGAAAAAGGCTGAGCAGGAGAGGGAGGTGGTCGACCTGGACTTTTCTCACAGCTTGTCCATTTTCTTCAGCCTTTCTGACAGATAAGCTCACAGAGAGAGAGAGATAGAGAGCGAGAGAATGAATAAGAGAAGGAGAGAGAGGAAAATGGGCTCTTTCAGCCTTTAGATTTCATTTCAGTAGGCTTTATCTCTGCAGAACAATGCCAATGGAAAAGCTTATCAGGAGCGGTCTGAAGCACAAAGGCCCCACAGTAATGTGCGCTGATCACCACACACATACAAATACACACGTATTGACACACACACCTTTTATTTGCGTGCTCTGACACGGCCTGTTAAGAGTATTTACTTGTGGTGATCGCATTATTTTGCACAGCCGTAATGGGGGCCCGCAACCTCGGGATGGTGCAGAGATGGAAGGGCTGTATTGTTCCAACCAGTGGTTCCTATTCCTGCGTGTTTATTATCAATGACAAAGCCAATGTCGGGGATGGCCCCGCTCGCGACCCGTTTCGTTTATTTGTTTGAGCAACATCCTTTTATTTGCTGAAAGCGAGAGTTCAGGCAAAAATGAAAATTCTGTCAATATTTACTCACCCTCATGTCGTTCCAAATCCGTATGCTGTTATTTCTTCTGTGAAATGCACTATATTGTAAGTTTTACAAAAGCGTTTTTATGATAAACAGACTGAAATTTCAGTCATTATTTCCTAAAAATACTCTCTTTCAGTGAGCTGTTAACTCAAGAACCACTGCAACCTTCTAATTAATTAAGTGTGTTGAACTTGTGAACCTGTTGAGTGAATGGATCGTTCTGTTGAAATGATTCGTTCACAAATTAGAGTCAAATTTGGATAGATTCATTAGTAATCTGAATTGAGCCACTGACAAATTGGATTGATTTGTTCATGAATCAGAGTGTATTTTGTGTGTGTAAAACTATTATTTAAAATATAATTATCACAAAATATTAAAATAAAAGCACTTTTATATGTTAATATACTGTATATAATATATGCAGTGCTTTGTATGTAAAGGACACAATATGAGGGTGAGAAAACATCTCATTTTTGAATAAAATATTTCCTTTTTCTGAGCTGTATCTTCACCTATGTGACACATTTCTGTGCTTGTGTTTATGTGGGTGTTCTAATACATCTGTTCCAAAACCGCAGCTCTAACTAACACATGCAGCGAGCACATCTCAGTTTTTCCTTAAAGTCGCACAGAAAGCATCAGCAGCTAATTTCCTCAGCGGCAGGAACATTTCGCACCGGCGACAGGCTAAGCATAAGATTACTTTGTTTGTTTTCACTCTGTCTCGACTAGCTGGTAAATAATCACCATATCTGTATATGAAATAGTCTTTATGGTGTTCACCAGGCCTTTATTCGTGAAGTGTCACTTTCAATAAAGAGAAGAATATAGTATTATGCTCAGAGATACCCCTCGCATCCACACCTCCTCCCTCGTCGCGCGGCCGGAGAAGCAGCCTGCTGCTGCCGCTTTGAGGAAGATTAATGGGAGGTGAGCTTCTGAGGTGAGAATTCAGCCTGAGAATGAATAAGATAAACACATTCAGCTTTTTTGACGCAGGTTTAAGGCCGTAATGACACTTGAATGAATGGCACATATTCAAAGCACACCGACCATTATTAGCTAGGCGAGGCCAGCCACGACGCCACATGTCTGACATGTATTGGAAATCTCGGAGATATGTGCAAATCAAAACGAATGGTGTCGCGTGTAATAAACATGCTTATCGAGGGGGGAAAATGCTGTTTATTTGTTCTTCGTGTACAGAGTAAAAGAACATCCCAGAATGCAATGCTGTGTTCCTGCTCCGAGATGTTTCCAGATACGATGGCTTTAAGAGATGCGACACTCCTCATCGCTCTTACGCTGATGAAGATGTCCCGGTGCTGAGTGACAACGCTTTACGGTTGCCATGGCGACGGAGGCATGCTGAAAGGCAGCAACCGCTGCTAATGAAGGGCCTCGTTAACAGGCATGCAGATAAGAGCTCCTTTAGCTCTAAAACAATCCTAAAACAATCAGAGGGAGAGAGAGAGCTGCGGGTGGTGGAGGGTGACAGAGAGGAAGAAGCATGATAGCGCATGCTCTTATCGAAAGGAAGAGAAACGTTATTGTTTTGCAACCATAATTGCCAATATTGTTTACATTTGACATCTCATTGGTTAGAAGCTGTATTCGACTGGCTTATATTGCACTTTTCCCAAACCTGAGAGAGATTCCTAGCTGAAATGGACCCTTTTAAGTGACTGATTTGGATTGATTTCAATAGCGTCTGACATTAGCATCTTCCTAATGATTATTGTGTAAAATAGACAATTTTGTGATTGATTTAAGTATTTTTATGCATACTTTTATTTCTCTCGCTTTTTTCTGTAAGTAACAGGCAAAGCCTGAACTCTAATACAAGAGGCTAAACTGGTCACTCGTGGTTTCCCACTTCACCACACTGAGCTCCTCCACCGTCTCTCAGGACCAGCTACCTGTTTCGGCTTTGTTCTTGAAAGCCCAGGCATTGTGCTTTGACTTTGTAGTGGATCAGAGTACTTCAGGACTAAGGAGAGGAGGAGGCAGAGTCTTTTCTGAGATGTATTTGGAAGAAAAAAATTGTTTCCAACCTAGTATTCTAGTAGCTGTAACAGTTGCCTCCAGGTTTCTTCTCATGTGGGGAAGCTTTAAGATTTTAACTCAGAAGAATCATTGGGAGTCACTTCTCTATCAGAATTAAGGATGGGACTCTTTAGGCACCTTACGGTTTGATTCATTTTTGATTCAGAGAGTCGTGATGCAAGTACAAAACAATTTCCAAGGCATTTGAATTTTTAGTTTTTCAGCAAAACACATTTATGTGGCTCATGCTTATAGGCTTATTACACCTGTTGTTATCATTTTAAAAAACAGTATTCATAATATAATTATTTTTTATAAATACGTCTAATATATATGTGACCCTGGACCACAAAACCTGTAATAAGGGTCTTTTTCTTTTTTTTTATTGAGATTTATACGTCATCTGAAAGCTAAATAAATAAGGTTTCCGTTGATATATGGTTTGTTAGGATAGGACAATATTTGACAATATTTGAAAATCTAGAATCTGAGGGTGCATAAAATATAAATATTGAGAAAATCGCCTTTAAAGTTTTCCCAATGAAGTTCTTAGCAACGCATATTACTAATCATAAAAATAGGTTTTGATATACTGTATTTACAGTTGTAAATTTACAAAATATCTTCATGGAACATAATCTTTACTTATTATCCTAATGATTATTGACCCATACAATGTATTTTTGGCTATTATACCTAATATACCTGTGCTACTTATGACTGGTTTTGTGGTTTTATAAATGTGTGTGTGTGTATAAGTAGTTGTAGTTGTATATGGATTGTTGTATAGAAATATTTGTATATATGACCTTCCTCCTTCTTTAAATTATGTCACTACTCAAATCAGTGCTGAATCATTTATCGAATCATGATTCATTTGTGAATAATTTTCCCCTACCCCTATAAAGGTGATTATTCCCACAGTCATGGTAAAACTGGGTGTTAAACATTGACTACACAAGATCACTTTCAGCTACTATCAGTAAGGATTATTGACGCTCATATGCTATCAGCGTTTGAGATGTCGTTTAATAAATGATAAGCTGAATTAAAGGAGGCCCACACACTTTAATGGGAATGTGAACACAGATATGATCATGTGAGACAGCAGCTGAAAAGAGAAGCTCTAGAGTGCTTTAGTAATCAAAGAGCTCTGAGAGAGAGTGATGCTCGCTGGAAGAGATCATGGTGAGCTGCTGCTTCTCCATTAAAAAAAAGTTATAAAAAGCTTGCCAGCCCAAAATGAGGGGGAGCATGTAAAAATCCATGGAATTAAATGCTGAGAGTGTTTCAACATCATTTGACAGCTTCCTTTCACACCTTTACCAAACACCCGCTCAACCACAGAGATTGGTAAATCCATAGGTATGGGAACATGAACATGGATAATGGAAATATGTATGTTTTTGTGGTATTGAGATATTATTACAGTTTAAAATAACCAATTTATTTTCAAATAAATTTTAATATGTAATAAGTATTTTAATGTGGTCAGTGTGGATGCTTGGACTCCACTATATCTACTTTGCTACAAGAAACCCTGGAGTGTGTTTGGTGCGAGGATGACAAATATTAAAATTCCATTTCCTTCCTGCTTGTACTTCTAAAGGGGTATTAAAGGAAATTGTGGAGAGAATATGTACAATGATCTGTTTAACCTCCAGCGGCTCTCGGACGGCTTCTTGACTCCGCCAGCTTGTGAGGCGTAAGTAGATTTCTGACAAGGTATAAATCAAATTATAAAAATGACAGCCAGTGACATTTTCCCGTGAGCGATCCCCTCACGCATGCGAGAGAGAGAGAGAGACAGACGGAGGAATATCTTTCAGGAACGCCTTATTTCTTTATCAGTCTGGGCTGTGGGGCCAGAAAAACAAAGAGAGGATTGGCAGTCCACACGCCAATGAGATCTGCCTTATTGTCCAGCGTCTTGATAGCGCAGAGAGGATGAGCAATACTTCAGCTTTGTGAATTAGATCAGTCTTAGATGTCGGATCGAAGCTGTGAGGAATGTAGGTTATGCAGTTTGTTTATTCATTCACTTATTACGAAGCATGCAACGTTTGATTGTGCATGTGTTCAGTCGTTAATTAATATATTCAAATAGCAAATGAGGGAAATGTGCACAACTTCATTCATTCATGGACATGTGTGCAACAAATCCAAATTCATTTATTTACCAGTGTATGTTCATTTACTTCAAACAGCTATTTAAAACACATTCATCTGATGCAAAACAAATGAGGGTAACATTTCTCTGTATACTCGTTTATTAATTCATTCACTCATTCATTGACTCATAACAAGTGCATTTTGACCAAGCATATGCTCATTAATTCCTCCAGTGACCTCATGCCTTTTTGCAGAGTGGAGCCTTGGAAATCGAGACAGAGATGGAGAGAGAGAGAGAGAGAGAGAGATGGAGAGGAAGGGCAAAAGTATGAAAGCGTAGACATGTTATGATGGACGCTGATGCATCATTAGCCCGCCCGCCCCGGCTGTGTACCGCCAGACGGCCAATTTCTCCTTCAGCCACACTGCATTAGAGCACGACCCTCAGGATTACGTCCACTGGATCCTCTATTTCAGCCAGCGCCACGCTATCTGCGATAGATTATTTAGCATCAGCTTTCAGCTACATTAAACCTTGTTAAAAGCAGCTTCATGGCGAAGGATTACAAGGACATGATAACAGGGAGGGCTATCTCTTAATGAAGGAGTAATTTGCTCCCTGCTCTCTCCAGACCCCCTTCAGGATACACTGTGAAGGGAACGGGGGGTGGAAGTGGAGAGGGCAGAGCTGCTCTCTGTGAGAGCTTCCCAGGGGCTGTGTGGAGAGGCTCTTATGCCCTTACAAATACCCAGAGATGCTGCTAATGCGTGTCCACTTGCATGCCATCAAAATCTGAAGCATGCCCCTACCTCTCTGAGGCTTTGAGCCTGTTGTTCTCTTTCGCACTATATGATTCTGGGCTTTGTATCTCTCTTTTGCTCTGTTTCTCTCTCCCTGTTGGTCATACTGCATTGTCTTAAAAGTGTCGGTGAGTTGTTTTCTAAGTGAACTAAGCACAGTTATAGAGCAGTGTTGATGCCTTGTTTTAGTTGGCGGTAGTTGTCAACAGCTTTTCTTTATTACATAAATTATGTGTCTAATTATTATTTCTAAAATATTCTAATATATAATTAATTCTAATATAAACAATACTTTTAAAAAATCCATTAGGGGAGAGAGTGAATAAGCTTTTCTTATTCTTTTTAATTATATTCTTTATTAATTTATTTAATTTGGCAGTTGTATAGATTAAGTTTGTGAAAATTCAGTGAGAATGAATTGCGTCCACTGATTGTGGCTTGTGTTTGTATGTACTGATTACATTGTTTTAGCACCCGATACACTATAATAATTATGTAAATGAGGTAAAGGCACAAACACAGCAACAAAATTAGTGCTGAATGCTATTTGCACAGTGCAGTTCCCATCCTGCAAGTCAGTTTTGAGTGCTGGCTTGTGTAGGCTACACCACTGCGATCTGCAATATTAATAGCACTGAGCTTGACATTGACAGTGATTAGATGCAGGCTTTTGCACTGTAATATTGTGCAAAAGTGGCACAACTGCTCTGGAAATGTGTTTAGGCTGGTAAATACCACAGTTTGGTTTATAGAAAGCATAGATACATTGAACTAATGCGACATCCTTGATTTGACTGTGCTTCTGTGGTCAGAAGGCTAGACTCTGTTGTTATATCTTTAGGTCATTGGCAGTTTATTATGGATATTGACCGTAGACATTCACTTTGTGTGATATGAAAGCATCTTGCCCTCTTTTCAGTGAAGCATTTAGCTCTGCCACACTCTGTGAGAGATTGTGGGCCACTTTCATCGAGTGCTCTTGAGAATGCATGACAGGTACCTGATGGAGATTGTGACAAAGATTGAACGAGCAGCTCAATATTTTGTGTTTCTAGGTTATTTATCTGCATGGTGAGTTTGTGTGCGTGTTTGAAAGAGAGAAATGCCAGAGTTTTTTCCTTCACGGTATTTGGGTTCTGACCTCTGGAAAGTACCTCAGTCCTGCGATAACATCTGGATTTGCTCGGAGACCCTAGCGATAATGCTACGGCTAACTCCACAGGTATCTTAGGCCAATCTCATTGGCTCTTTAATAAGCCCTGAGCGCTGGCACCACGAAAACTGTCTCAGGCAAAAACAACAACAAAAAAGGCAGTTCTTGGAGGCCATCCACTGTAAGGTCTATCTGAATAACCTTTAGATGAATTAGATGATGAATGTGAGGCCCCCTTCAGAGAGCATCTTCAAAGCCCGGCTAATAGTAGCACGCAGCTGGGATCCAGGCCATCGGATTGATCAGGCCTATCTCAAAGGGCAATTAAAGAAGGATAAAATGCCTCAGGCCGAAAAAATGGTCTGGAGGAAAAAAACACGAAGCATTTAGCTTCCTTTAGTTCAGGCCAGCCCAGAATACTGATCGTTCAGGGATGGACATACAGTAAAACAACCATTATTTATTAAATATCGTGTATTTTTATCTGTTATTTTTACTTTTTCCATTTTTGCTCATTGCTCAATGCCAGAAAATCAATTCTGATGCACATTTAATGTGGTTTTAACTCAGTTTGGCCCATTTATTCCCTTTTTGAGACTGACTAATGTTAACGCTGCTTATGTTGACACCAACGAATCAATATCAACAAGTAATGAGGCATGACATTGCAGAAATTTGATTGACTTGAGCTTATCCCGTGGCTTTTCTTCCCTGAGATAGTGTCTCCAGGACAAATACTCTCTCCCGGCCTCTGAGTTTTTCTGGAATGCCCTGGGGTGGAGGATTAACTCCATTCGTTTTAGATCCTCTGAACTTCTCTGTGCTGACCTCAAAGTGTATCAGAATTCCAAACGAGCCGAAGGGTTACTCTCAACTACAGTAACACTGGAGAGCAGGGACTCTGACAAGGGTATGCGTGAACAGATTGGTGGTCATACACAGTCCCATCACATTCTTGTGCTCAGTAGGGGTTTTTTTTCTGGGGTTTTTTCTGTTTTTTTTTAAACATTTTACTTGCCCCACTACAACAATAAATATTATTGTTGTTGTAATCAGTTTTAACTTTTTTTTTATTATTTTTTTATCTTTTATTTTTATATTATTATTAGTAGTAGTAGTATCTTAAGTATAACTGTTAATATTATATCATTTAAATGTTATTTTTATTATTGCAAATTTACAAAACGTTTTATTATCAGATCTTATATCAGATCTGTTCAATAATAGTAATCATTTTATTTGCGTTAATAGCTTGAAATGATACACTTATGACGTAACTCCATGTAACTGGGTTCATAAAGGTTTTGCTTTAGCATTTTAACTAATTCTACACGTTTTTACTTTTTTCAACAACATGCATTACTGAAAGCTAAAAATAGCATCATAAGATATTATTGACAGTGCAGCACTGGTCCTAGATTTGCAGACAGTCCCTACTGTTGAGTATTAAAACGGAAGAGCAGTACCAACTAAGGCCTCATATGAAGCATACAATACTGTAACGTCTCTGTCAGGTGCTGTATCCATCCCATGTTCTTTCGCTCTTTGCCGTTCCACTCTCTCTCTCTCAGAACAGTCCTGAAAAGCATTTCTGCTGTATGTGTGTATTTAATGCTCGTCTTTGGCTGGAATTCTCCCTTGGCGGCTGCTCCTACATAACTAGCACCGTTAAATATTTGATGGACGTGAATTTGGTGGTATCTTAAGGAAGAAATCCTCAAAAGGACAGCAGATGTGCCAAGCGTCTGAATAAGACACAAAGACGGGCCTGCAAGAAGCAGGAGACACACCACACAGCAGAGCTTTTAATTTCTGCTAATTCACCTTGGCGCCGTCCCAGGCGTGGTGATTAAAATAGAGCCCATGTGCTGGAATGGCTCTATAATATACATTTTCACATTTGATTATACAAGCAATTATGTTGCACTTAATGAAATTTCAAATGTGCTCAGGAGGCTGTCGGCAAAACGGTCCACATGTGCAACGTGCAAATGCAGCCCACCCCACCCGACCTCCTCCAGCTCCACATCACTTCCTGGGTTGTTGTGGAATCTTTTGCTTTTAAAAGAAATGTTTAGCTAAAATAGCTCGCCCTGGTGTCATTCAAGACCCATATGTTTACATACAATTAATAATGAAAAACAGTTTACCATACGCTACAGTTTAAAAGTTTGGGGTAAGAATTTTTTTTTTTTTTTTTTTTTGCCTATGCATGCTCGTTCATGTCTTTTTATTTTTTACTTTAAGTCCCAATGTCCTCTAACTTATGAATGAAATATAATTTTTATTTATTTATTTATTTGTACGTTTTTTTTATGCTCTAAACAATGTAATTAAAATTCCTAACATTTTTTCCCGGGTCTCAGGAGGTTAAAATGTTATAAAAGATACATGTTTCAAGTAACTAATCAATCCCTAAAAATGTATCATGGTTTCCACAAAAG
>SCHK01427445.1:0-10890 GCA_004124795.1 Poropuntius huangchuchieni | reverse complement strand
AAAAAAAATATATATATATATATATTTTTTTTTTTTTAATTACCATGAACTTTTGAATTGGTAGTGAAATATAGGGTTACAGCTTTGCTAATTCTATACAATTTTATTAATTTATTAATTTAAAATTAGTAAGAAAATAAAAACAGACAATGTATGTCTGTGGCATGTCCTGATTTAGGTGGCAGTGTAAATGTTTGTGTGCGTGTCTGACGGAGTAATGTGACGTGGAGGTGATGTCTAGATTCCATCTGTTCTTTGGGCCATCCTGTCAGCAGCCCTTTCCCCTTCCTGTAAGTGTGTGTCATGTCACAACAGAGTGGTTTTGCTAATGTTTGTCACTGGTGGGATGCACCGCTAAAGGGAGGGAGAGAATGAAAGGAAGGAAAGGAAAAAGAGAAGTGTCGTACATCCAGAAGTGCTGCTTGGCTGCTTGTTCCTCCTTTTATCTTGCCATCCTGGAAAAAAAAGGAAGCTGTAGGCTACCGTGAGAGTGGTCGTATGTGATCCTCCACATATTCTCTGTATGTTACGCCTGTAAAGGTCAAAGAAACCTTACATACCGTTCAAGATATCAACTTCAAAGGTCTTGACAAAGTCAGGCCTGACTGCTTTTTCTCGTTTGGTTCCCAGCAACTGCTTATACACCACTAATGTATTACAACATCAATCATACACAGTATGGCTAGAGATATTACTCATTAGCAAAAGTCATCTGCTCCACCCTGATCCACGATATTAGTCACACTGACAGCTGGCCTGTGTGTGTGTGTGTGTGTGCCCGTATGTGTAGGTGTGTTTTAAATGGAAGTGTGTGGTAACTATTGTTGCCATGTTTGCACTAGGTTTATTCTAGGTTTTAAAAGCATGCTGCTAAACAAGTTTTAAAATGACAGCCACAAGGTTTGTGACAGTGACATTTTTGCTGAATTCAAGTAAACTTGTTAAAATATATACATATTTTACAGTGTTGAAGTGCAAAAAATACTATTACTATTACTTGTTTAAAAAATATGCGATATAGATGGGCTTGAACATATTACACACTAAATAACTGATTCATCCACTTGAAATAATACATTTTTATGAATATTATTACCAATAATTCTAGAAAACCAGTCATTAACACTTCAATGGTCTCTCTTCCAACCTTTCTTTCATGCTCTCTCTCTCACACACACACACACACACACACGCTGTCAATGGCACTCAGGTTTCACCCAAAAGTTGTTGTAAGGGAATGCAGAAAGACATGCAAATGAACGTGTTCATAACTATGATGTATGAGGTATGAATATATGAGTGTGTGTTTAGGTGTGTGTGTAGCCAGAACCGCCCATGGCATTTTCTACCCTGAAGAGTGCAGGATCATCACAGTGAGCTCACAGGACTGGAATGAGTCCAGGACAGCAGATATGCTCCACAAACACCTACAGTAATGAAAACTGATCTAAACTGTCTAAATATAACCACAATTCAATCCAGTTAACAAGACCAGTTCTGACTCTCTGATCACATGGTCACTTACCAAAGAACGAATATAAATGTTATGAAAATACTTTTAAAACTATTTCTTTGTGGTTTCTTTTCTAAATAATTGAGTTTTCCAGTTCTTGGATAAAGAATACTGTGTTGTGTAAGCAGGCAAAATCTTTTTCATGAGTGAGGACTTTTCCAACTTCTTTTAGTTGGCCACAAAATCTCTCATTTGTCTTAATGTTTGTGCAGTTTCTAAACAGAGAGGAAAGCTAGGTTTATCCAATGTTGTTGGATTAGCATACTAAGAGACCTGGAGTCCCCAGGGAACCTCTCAGAAAAGAGTCACAATCAGGAGGAGAATTAAACTGGCGTGGACTCCACATGTCCCATTGATCTGTTGACAGCCAACCTGGCAACCCGCCACAAACCTCAACGGTTCTCCAGAGAAGAGAATCACCAGTGTGGAGCCTGAAAACACGATGATGACTTGTGGGAAGTGCCAGATTCGCTTTGTTAACTACTGCTAAACGGTCCTTTGGCGGCATCAAATCTTTGAAACATATTCAAGACTTCAGTTTCAGTCAGTTAGCAGAAAGTAAACAAAATATCCTCAAGTATTGTTCTACTTGACATGACCAATAAAAAAAGGCTTTGCTTGTGTAAACTAACATAGTCAGGTTTATTCAGTCATATATCAGTTTTATAGCCAGAAAACACGATGTTGACTTGTGGGAAGTGCCAGATTTGCTGTGTTAACTACTGCTAAACTGTCTTTTTCTATTTTACTGTAATTTAACATGTAATTTATTCCTGTGATGGCAAAGCTAAAGCCATTACTCCAGTCTTCAGTGTCACACGATCCTTCAGAAATCATTCTAATATGTTAATTTGTGAACATTTATTATTATTATTAAACAGTTGTGCTGCTTAATATGTTTGTGGAAACAGTGATACGTTTTTTCAAGATCGTAGACATAAAAATCTTTTGTAACATTGTATTTTTACTGCCCTGATCTTTGCTAAAAATATATCATGTCATTTATCATGTGAAACAAAAAAACATGTTAAATTATCTTCAGAGTACTTTCTGCCTGTCAATCATTTAGCGTGCTCACAGAGATGGAGTAGTTGTCAGTTAAAGGTCTGTGCAAAACACAATTTTGCTGCTGTTGCTGCTGATAACAGCCACAAGACTGAGATGAAGTACAGCTGCTCGTCTCTTAAATTTGAAGGCGGAGCTTTGGAAAAAGGGGCGTGTCTAATTGAGTGGGTTTAAATATTCCAATTAAAACAGCTGATTTAGTGTTAAATTAATGATAAAAATATGAGGTATATTATATAATTACATGAATATATACACACTATGTTCATAAAATTCAAACATTGAGATTTAGCGTTAAGATATGTGAATTACGCAGAATGGTACAATTTTATGCCTGCAATATAAATGAATTACAAAGAGAAAAAAGCTTGGTGACCCAAAAGGCTCATTTCTTCAGCACTGAGACTGAGGTGATTAATCTCACTGAAGGAGAGAGGAAAAGAAAAGCTGAAGTGTGAGGGACCGTGGCCTCCAGCTAATCTACAGCCGTCTCTTTTCTGTTTAAATAAACCAAGTTGAAGAGCAGATCCTTACAACTCTCTCCCACCTTCCTTTGTCAGCGAACCATACGCTCGCACTCTTCGCAGGCCCATTACTGTCTGATTTAAGAGGAGGTGAGAGAAAGAGGGGTCAAGAGAGAAAGTCAGCCTGTGTTATGCTGATCAGGCAGACGCATGGCTGAGAGCCGTCTGTTACTGTGACAATAGGGAGGCCGACACAGGGCTGGCGCTCTGCCCTCTGCAGCGGGAAGCACGACAACTCACACACGCACAGACACATCCAGCTGTCAGACACAACTGACGCACGCTGATGAAGACGGCAGCCCGATGTGAATGACAGAGGGCCGCTGGGATTTCAGTGAGGGATGCGGCCTCGACCCTGATGTAAGAATGACCCAAGTCTGTCAGATTGTGACCTGTCATGAAGAGATTCATAAAAGGGCTCACAACAGACCAATTTAGGCTGTATTATTGCTACAAAAATGGGCTGTAAACTTCTGGCAATAATGCCTCTATTAAAAACCTAAAAACTCATGAAGGTGATCATGCATGTCTGTCTGCGTCAAACCACACGCAGGGTAAACATTATTAGTTCTACATCGTCAATCTTCAAGCGTTTCTTTAGTTTTTCCCATCTTCTTCCTTTATAGACACTCTCACCCTTTTCTGTGAAAAAGTGACGAAGCTTCCATGAATAGGATATAAAATGGTGTTTAAAACTCATAATTTTTACTTTTCAACTCGTCTTTCTGCCATGCTATTTGAAGAGTTCAAATGATATTACTTAAGGAGGGTCACAATTTTAAGGAATTAAGGAAATCACGTGGTTTGTGCCTGTAATGCAATACCAGATTTATGGGAAGTGCCATATTTAGGTGAAATCAAGGCCATGTGATCACAGTTCTCAGAACAGATTTATATCACAGTACGAGACAATGACTGTATGCATGTGTGCTTGATCAAGAGAAGATTATGTTCACCCTCATGCAATATGCATATGCATACAGCCAGTAGATTCTGAATTACTTATTTATTATACCAAAACCAAGAAAGGAACATCACTACAACACAGTGCAAAGCAAGATAATGAGAGTAAAAAGACAGAAGGCTGCACGGAGTATGTGTAGAGGAATGTTTTCTAGTCATTCAGCATACCACCTCGTATCTTTCCTCACAGACTGATAACAGAGGCAGAGTCAACTAGAAAGAGAACGAGACAGAAAGACAGAAGTTGTGACAGAAGGAGCATAATCACAAAGGACTTAGGCCCAATTTTGCACTTGCATAACAGTTCATTTCAATGAAAATGCACATATAAATGTTAATCAAAGCAAAAAATAAATTAATCAAGCAATTTATGTTTCCCTACCGTGTCTGTAAGGCTATATGCAAATTATAGGTTAACACAGTTTTTATGGGACAACATTTCTATGGGTGGGCCTCCTCTCTCCCAGGCCCAGGATAACATTCCTGGTCATGCTTCCCAAGAAATGGAATTCTGTTTTCCATGATATATCTCCTATAAACATTCACACACAGATGGCTTTAGGCAGACAGGTCCTTATCTTTCTAAAAGTGTGAGAGAGCAGGACCACTGAGAAAGCTGTTTGGTTCATTAACTTTCTCACAACATTGCAAAATCTCATGTTTGTGTGAAAAGCCGCATTCATTGCAGCAATGAACTTCTGATTTTTGAAATGTAGTATTTTTATTTTTATTTTTTATTTTTCACATTACTTTGTTGAACATAAAATTAATCTCATGATCAAAAATACTGATTGTGTTTCTTAAAACTGAATTGAATATCATTAAATATATAAATATTGTATACACTACCATTAATATTTTGGAGGCTGTGCGTGTTTTTTATTGTTTGTTTGATTTTTTAAATTTAGCAAAGATGCATTAAATTCTAAATAAAACAGTAAAAACATTTATAATGTTACAAAAGATGTCTATTTCAAATAAATGCTCTTCTTTTGAACTTTTTTCTTAGGAAGAATCCTGAAAAATGCATCAAAAATAGAAAGCACAACAACAAGAAATATTTCTTGAAACCCAAATCAGCATATTAGAATGATTTCTGAAGGATCATGTGACATTGAAGTTATGATGCTGAAAATTCAGCTTTTCCATCACAGGAATAAATTACTTAAATATAAAAAATAAAATAGAAATCAGTTATTTTCAAGTTATATAAGCAATATTACTGTTTTTACTATGTTTTGATCACTTAAATGCAGAATTTATTGAGCATAAGAGACATTTAAAAAAATTTTTTTTTTTTAAATATACCAGCCCCAAACTTTTAAATAGTAGTGTACATATATCACATATAATGTCATACATGCTACATGATATGCATATGATTTCATAGGAGCATATTACTGGTTTGGCGGTCTTACCAACAGGACAGGGGGAATATATATGAAAAAAGTTTCCTATTCCCATCCCTTAATTCCCATTGGACAGTAAAGCAAATAAATATAGTTTGAAAAAAGAATGAGAAAGGTGGAAGAAAGAAAGCGAGAGTGAAACTATGAACAGAGATGGATAGTTTTCTCTCTCCTCAGGCAAGAACAAGGAGTAATAATGTGAACAGATGAAATATATGAGAGTTAATAACCCATGAGACGAAACAGAGAATGAAACAAGCCCAAAGGTTTTCACACATATACACACACACAGGGGCACAAGCTTAACTTTCTCATAATGACCTCATACCTGGATCATTTCACATCCAACCTCACATTTCCTCTCAGGGAATAATAATTAGATTGGCTGATTAAACACCAGTAATAATGGCTAGACAACTGCAAGGTCCTTTAAGACTCTGACATTTATCTCCCACACAAATAAACATCGAAGAACCATGTTCCATTTTTCCCCATGACATTCCCCAATGACCCTGAGGACATTTTCCCATTCCACAGCCAGTTTCTTGAACATTCCCATCCGTCTGCTCTCGCTCCCAGGTTTAACACCAGGGTGTAAATCAACCGCCCTGACAACACAGACAGCCACTCGGAGAGCAGGCCTCATCGTGCACACCGTGACCTGTGAGGTTCAGGAATAAGGGCTAATTTCCTGTATCACGCCAACCCAGAGCAGTGGATCATGGATCATGTCATGTGATATATGCAAGTAGAGCCAGACTTTCATTACATCAGTGACATCAGTCTCCATCCTGCTCTCTGTGCTTTTGAAGAAATATCGTAATATCGTGCTAAAGCGCATATTCTGCCAGATGCAGATCTGGCACGTCGTGTACTGTACAACGTGACATACACATCAGTGTTAACTCAGCGGTACAGTCACTCTCATGGGACACTGCACTTATGTCTTAAAGGGCCAGTACTAAACATGCTGCAGAGAGTCATTAAAGGGATAGTTCATCCCAAAATGTAATTTCTGTCATTATTAACTTACTCACATGTTGTCCCAAACCTGTATTAATTTCTTTCTTGTGCTGAACACAAAAGAAAATATATTGAAGACTGGGTAACCAAACAGTTGCTGGTCCAAACTGAATTTGATAGTAGGAAAAAAATGCTATGGAAGTTGCTGTGGACCAGCAACTTTTTGGTTTTCCACAATCTTCAAAATAGCATTTATTTTCAGCAGAAGAAAGAAAATTATTCAGGTTTAAAACAACCTTTGAGTGAGTAAATGATGTTATAAAAATAAAACACTTTTTATTTTTGGGTGAATTATTCCTTTAATGTTAATAAAACAACAAAACAAAAAGAGAAAAATCACTCACTATTCTTGAGTGAAAAACTTTAATACGGTTACTTTAATAGGAATCAATATACAGAGTGTTTTATTTTTATATTTGTTCATTCAATTTCTTGAATGTTCCTGCTAAATACACCTATTGGACTTGAAAATTTGTTTGTTTTTATAATAGGGAAAACACTGTTTTGTCTTTATAACAGGGGAAATTAGTTTGGCTGTAATGCTCAAATAACTTGCAAAATAGAAAAACCAAGATGACAAAGAATCGGGATAAAATCGTGAATCGTGATATTTCCAGAAAACTGGTGAGCAAGTGATGTACTGCTAAATTCCTCCACCTTTAGGACTCCAAGAAATATAGCCAATAACCCTTCATTAACAGTACGCCATGAACACAATTTGATAGTTATAGTCATAAAAGTAAACTTAACAAAATGGAGTTTTAAGAATGGAAATCTATGTATTTTTCTTTTCAGACATTCAATATAATGAATAAAGACTGTATGACTTACCTAGAGCAGGGGAAATTCACACAGAGTCAGGAACAGCAGCATTAAGGGAGAGAAAAGAGAAAAAAATAGACTAATTAGCCAAGTAAAAGAAATTAAGGAACATAATGTGTCTTCTTTGTGTTATTTGAATGTACATATTGCTCATTGCTCTCTCATGCTAATTAGCGAGTGCCCTTTTAAAACCATTTACAACCAATCTGGTCATCAACTCATAAAATGCCTTGTGTCTACATATTAAGTACATAATATGTAATCATTTAGGCCCTAACCTGCTATAAACATTCGTCTCAAGTGATCCAATAATAAGTAGTGACCAGAGACAGATGGCTGTTTACACCTGTTATTACAATGCATCTTGGATACCGGATTTTGTCAGAGGAAGGGTCTCTTAATTTGTGACTACATACATTACTATGTTAATGTTGATAAACTCTTTAAAAATGTATATTGTATTAACTTTGTCTGCCACAATTATGTCTTAATTTTATTTAACTGTGGCAGCCCTCCAAATTATATCAGTCAGAATAAAATCATAATATAATAAAAAAAATAAGTAAAATAATCAAATCAAAATAACAATTAAAAATAGTCAGTTACAGCTGATTATACTAGATTCATAATTCATCTTGTGGCAATTCTGGAATTTAATCCTGCAGAAATTTAAAACCAAATTAAATTCAAGCAAATCTAACACTTTTTTGGAGACCCAGCTGGACATGCAAACCTGATAATGAACACTGCCAGAACGCTCATGCGTGTGTGAGGAAAACACAGGGAATGCTGGAGGAGGGGTATATATCCAGTGTGTGTGTTTAAGGATGAATGAGTAAAACCTCTAGATGTGGAATGCAGTTGAATTAGCCTACTGCACAAAAGATTCTTCATACCCTCTACAGCTGCCCACCAATTCTGCCTAACCATTGTTTAAAAAAAAAGGCCTGTATAGGTCAGGAAAATAAACTTCACTGTCTCCAACATACTCAAACAAACAACAGAAATTATTTTTTGACTGTTAGGTCTGATAGTCTTAACCTTTTTTGGTCATTTCAGAGAGAAATTCAGAGAGAAAAGTGGCACCTAATCTGTACTTCACTGAAATGCACTGTGAGGCATCAGCTGTCAATCAAGAGTCAGGGGAGGAGTCATGGACAAAGAAGAGGCGGAGTCAGAGACTCAGTGAGGTGCACAAATCCACTTCTGCAGGGCAGCATGAAGAATTGTATACATATTTTAAATAACATATTGCATGCAATATACTGTGATGTATTATAAAACAGCTGCAAAAAAGACTATAATAACTGTCAAAATTATAATTGTAATAATGACAAAAAAATTTAAAAACAAAGCCAGTTCGGGCAAAATTAAATCAAAAGAAATACACACAAATATATAATTGCAATATATCCAACTATAATGCATAATATATAATAATATGTAGACCCAGACAGATGCTTATACTTTAATACAAATAAACAACACTTTTGTATAATTTATCTTCAAAAAAAGTAAATCACTCTTAACACATAGCCAGTTAAGTACTCAGTTAAGTTATGAGCCATAATAAACAAAGCAAGCACATGCTCTCATTCACTCCCTCACTGGCTGTACCTGAGTAAGGGCTTCTCCTCTTCCTGTAGCCCCAGAAACTGATCCCTTTGACAGGCATGACCGTGTCCGTTTATCCTCCCTGAGCTCCACAAACACTCACGCTTCCCCACTCTGCTGCTCCAAACACACACATACACACACACACACCTTCTCAACACCACGGCACACGTGCTCTAAACGCACACTCGCCCCGTTGTAAAGGGCCCGCCTCGCACGGGGAGAGGAGTTGGGGGGGCTCACAGAAGCCTGACCGCAGTGACCCCTGCCAGGCAGGTTGCCAGGGAGATGCCGCACCATCTGAAGAGGCTTGCGGTTGCTAGGCGAGCACCGCTTAAACATCCTAAAACGGCTGAAGAGGGTGATGGAGCTCATAATGTAATTTGCCTCAAACAAACCAACAAAAGAAAATCTAGTCGTTTGGAGAGGCTGCTTCGGAGAGATGCATGGGGACACTTGGCTCTCAAAAAGCTTAAAGGTTTTATAGCTAATTGCAAGGATAGAGGAATTAATAGGGATACAGAAAAGTACAACGAAAGGTTCTGTTTAATCAGTTTATTGGGGTTTCTGGGTCACATCACGCAAGGTTCCAAAAGTGGGTTTTGCAATGGAAGAACCATTTTTGGTTCATCAAGAACCATTCAGTTCTTAAAAGACCCCTTTTTTTCCTTAATATGAAGAAGAACATTCATCTGAAGAACCTTTCTTCACTATAAAGAACCTCACTGGGCTTTTACAAACCTGTACTTTTAGAATCATCTTCCTTTGGACAATCTTCAAAGAAGGGACAGATTAATATCCCTGACCTATACAATTCCATATTTTCCTTAAAAGTCAACATTGAAATATCGCAGCAAAAATATATAATTGAACATGGCAAGAAAAAGTATTTGCCAAAATAAATAAATAAATAAAATAATCAAATAAATTACATAATCTATTTCTTAAATATATATTTTATTTATCATCTGTTTTATTTGACAGGTAGGGAAGCAACAAGAAGGTACAGGGAGAGAGAGGCAGAACGGGACTGGGAAAGGCCAGAGTCTAAACTAGGTACCTATGGATATGCATATATACATACCTTTGATGAAGACATTTTTTTATTTAAGGCTTGCATGCAAAATCCTGAATTGTAATGATTTTCCCCCAAACAACATAATCAGTATAGCCAGATTTGGTCAGAAAAATCTCTTGAGTTGCATTGCTATTTGTTATGCCCATGTGAGATTAATACAGAGTGCTGTGTGATGTTTAAAGCAGAGACACGATTTGAGGAATATAAAAGTGTTGCCACATGCTGGATGGCACCAGCTCTCACACAGTCCTGAGTGCCTGTGGTCTCATTATGGCCAACGGCAGCATGGGAAGACTCCACATCTCATCCCATCACTGCCCACAAATCAACCAGGGGTTCCACTGTGAGATCATTTGTTTATGACTTTACTACTGATGATTCAGTAACTCAGGAAAATGATGCACAAAGAACGGTTTATACACACATAGTTAACAAATAAGTCACGCAAACTCCATGAAGATGACACAATTCAAATTTGCTAGCCAAGATTATTTTACTTATTAAGTAACAGTTTAATGTTGCCAGATTTTCACAGAAAAGAACCTACTTACCAAATTAGGAATGTACAATACATCAGTCCTATATTAAGATATATATATTTTTTTATTTAGTTTTTTTTTTTTAATTGGTTGATATGGGAAATGCATGCTAATTTCTTCTGTTTTTACATTTAGCTTCATCTTACACTCGTAAGGTAATCTGTAAAAACACAAATAATTTAATAACTGTTTAATGTAATCTTTAAATACATTTTTCATACTTGACATAATGTTGTGATGTTTAAATTTGAGGGCCCTATCATACACCCGGCGCAAAGCGGTGCAAGGCGCAGCGCAAGTGTGTTTGCTAGTTTTAGTCCGACACGGTTCTCATTTTCCC
>SCHK01427321.1:0-10706 GCA_004124795.1 Poropuntius huangchuchieni | reverse complement strand
TGACTTCAGCCACAGATGAAATCAACTGAAATAAAACAAGATATTAAATCTCCCAAAATCTGATTAAACAACTCCACAAACAGCATCACCGGCATCACTCATTACTAACCATATTTTGTTTATTGTATGTCTACAGAAATTTTAATTGAGAAAATTGAGATTTAACAGAGGTTTAGATGTTGATGTTTTATTGGTCAAGGGAAAAAAAACAAACAACAAAAAAAAACACGATGCACCATAATAGCTGTCAGTGTTTACTTTAGTTGGTCTCGTGACCCTTTTAATAACTTGCTTATAACTCACTTGAAGTAACGTCATGAAGTGGCCTTTCTTTGGTTTATTGACTGACATACAGATGCTACTGAACTGCATAACCATCCAACAAAAACAACTATTAATATAACACTTTAGTATTGAGGATAAAAGAACTGAATCATCTTAAGGTTTTTGACTTGGACATTTATCATATGATCCTCAGCAACGGTGACAATTATTCAGGCTGCAGTGCATGAAGCGTTTTGTTGATTGTCACCATTGTTGAGATTCATATGCTGCTTCTTGATGTCTGTGTGTCTACATTACAAAGGAGTTTGACTTTTTTTTTATGAATTACACGAACTTTAAATCATTCACAACGTCTATTAGAACAGCACTTTATTCGCCTGCTGCAGTTTCACAGGATTAATTAGACAAACCCTAAATGGGGGAAGAAAAATTACTACATGTAATCAAACCAAAAAAACTCATCATGAAAGCAACTAACATGTGCTTAATGTAAAGCAGTGATCACTCTATTTTGCACATGTATTACTACAGAGAGAGATCTGACACAAGAGTCAAGGGTGAAGAGCCCATCTAAAGCAAACACTGCTCTCTATGATGGTGGCATCACTTTAACCAATAAAACATCAACATATGATCCTCTGTAATTCTCAGTAAGAGCTTCTGTAGACGTGTGACAGAAATAAAATCAAAGTGGTTAGTAATGTGTGAAGCTGGTGATGCTGTTTTTGGGGTTGATTAATCCTCCTCTGCTGAGATCTTGAGAGATTTAATGTCTTTATTTCAGCTGATTTTGTCTGTGGCTGAAGGTAGTTGTACATCTGTTTCTCTTTTCTTCAAAGATGTTGATTGTTAACAGCAGGTGTTCATCACTAATGCTAAATCATCATTTAATTAGTCACTTAATTAGCTCATTAACTTTAACTCTACTTCAGTGTTAATTTAACTCTATTTAGAAAGGGACCAAATGTTCTCTGAATAGAGTTAATTTTACTCTGGAGTTTACTGTGTATGTGTTTTTTACAACACTGAACACAAGGGTTCAGATGAGTTATCGCTGAAACGCTGGTGTTTTGTTCAGTGAGCACACTCGCTGACTGAATTTTGCTCTCTCACCATTTATCTCATAAACGATGAAGTGTAGATGTGTGTAGCTATGTGAGTAGGAGCATGATCATGCACATTCCTTTATGTGCAATTTTGTAATTGATTTGGCCATATTATAGAAATATTATGTGCTAACTTTAGAATGTATTACCTGTTTAGTAGCTAACCATGGTAATTTTATTCAGATTAAGTAATTGTTTAAAAATAAACTCTCAGTAACAGCACCTCTGGGTTCTTCAGGCTGTACATTAATGCATTAAGTTTTTGCACCAGTGTGCAGCATCCATTTGGATGATGCGATGCCAGTCACAGGACAACGGCACCAGACCACTTACCACACACCAGCTACAGGTGGAGAGAAGAGAGATTCATAGAGCCAGTCAAGTGGATGGGGATTATAAGGAGGCCATGATTGACAAGGGCCAGTGGTGGCAATTTGGTTATACCCCTACTCTTTACAAGAAGTGCTCATTTTAAATGACCACAGAGAGTCAGGATCTCTGCAAAACATCTCATCCGAAAGACGGTGCTTGTTGACAGTATAGTGTCCCTGTCTCTATACTGGGGCGGTAAGACCCACACAGAGCACAGAGTGAGCACCCCCCTGCCGGCCTCACTAAAGGCTCCGATATACTTCAAACGAAGTTCATTTTCATTCTTCGTTAGGGGTAAAAAGAAGGTTGAAAAGGCAGAGCGACGGTACACTGTTTTCAAACACCCCAACACCCCCCGTGCTGCTGAAGGCGGGGTGTAGATTAATGTAAGCAACAATGCAATGATGGTGTACAGTATATAGGTCTTTTATTAAACTAGATACATTATTACACGTTTTAATATTTTATATGGTGTCATGATTTGATAAAAATAACTCTTTGGTACAATTTCTTTCTAGGAATTAAATGCTTTCTCTGAGTCTTTAAAGTCTCTCCGCGAGTGATTGGTGTGGAAATATTTTTGAGGCCGCTCAGCTATTCGACACAGTGTATTTATGCTGCTAGTGACTTGGAGATGTTGTTCTCCCTCCTGACCTCCGCTGAATGAGAAACAAACCGGAAAAAAAAATTGCAGGTCAAAGAAGGTGGAGTTTCAGAACACACTCAATGATTGCATTACCGCCACGTTCCAATGGAAGCTCAAAGGTGTTTAGCAGCCAAAACTAAGGTTACGTCCACACAAAGCCAGAGCTTTACCTATCCGATCTTTTTTTCCCCTTGTCTCAAGAAATATCTGCGTCCACACGAAACCACAAAACCAACACAAAATGATGTAGTACACAAGCCAGACCAGCATGCGGTGTTGTAATTCTGCCACAGAGATATACTAAAAATGGATAAGAAGACTTGAACTTGAATGCGCATAAACCTTGTGCATTGTATACAAACAAATATGGAACAATGCATTTATTAATCTGTGTTAATGTTAGTTAATAAAAAGACAAACATTGAAGAGCATTTAATTAATTCTGGCTAAAGGTGAGGAGGGTTTCATCTTTTATGAAGGAGGAGCTCTTACTGTTACATTCTCATACACAGCTTCAGTCACATCACAAGCTTTATGTCTGTCATGATGAGGCCTGGGATGATCCATCTGTGCCATTAAAACAGAATAGAGAGATCATAAATAACCAATGTTTGAAAACACTTTGAGTCATGTATTTTTGAGTTGAGTAAACTGTCAATAACCAAACCCATTTCTTACCTGAGATTCCACTGGATCGTTTATCTTTTTCATCCACCTGCTTCTCCTTAAAAACAATATAACACAAACCTTAATAAATTACCTTGCATGATTCATTTAAATACTGTCCTCCCATAAATGTTGCATCTGAAACTGCATCTGAAGTGCTAAAAGTCCATGTGTCCATGCCTTTTTATCACCAATTTTTCACTGCCGCTCTGTAACTGACTGTACACATTAATACACAAGTTTTTAAATCATTCATGTGAGAGATTTTGTACATCTTACCAAATTAGAAATATCACAATGCCAACTGCAGCTCCACAAACCACTCCAATGAATATGTACAATATCACCAAATGTCCTACAACTGAGACAACAGAGTGAACAAACATCTGAACAGATTAATTTGCTTCCGTTTAAAAAGAGTAATGTGATCAATAAGCTGCTCTACCTTTAACAGAGACTGAAACAGACTCTGATCTCTGAGATCCATATTTATTCTGAGCCTCACAATAGTAGCGTCCACTGTGATTGGAGTTAAAGCTGGAGATGATCAAACTCTGTCCAGATCCAACAGCTGAGCTTTGATTCTCCTTAAACCAGCTGAAGTTCAGAGCAGGAGGGTTTGAATCACTGCTGCAGATCAGAGTCACTGAATCTCCCTCTACTATTTCAGCAGATGGATTGATCGACACTGATACGCTCTTTGGAGGATCTAGAGGTAAAACAACATGGTCTTCTTATTCATATGCCATCTTTACCAGTTTGCTGGAAAAAAAAATAAATAAAAAAAAAACTTTCCACTTTCCCTTCCCTGTTTGTAATTTCATCTAGCCTAGTACAGCAGCAGCTAACAATTGCATTTCATTTACAAAATACCACAGTTGAGAATTAGACTTTGATTGTACTGTAAGTGATTTTAGCCATTTTTTTAAGCTTTATATGTGGACTGACTCACAATAATAAATCTAATATCTGAAGGTAATACACCTTAAAATGACTAATACTTAAAAAGAACTGGCAAAACATCTATTCTCTAATAAAATATTTGTACTGTATTTGCAGTCAGATGGTGTAGGTACAGTTACATTGGATCGACAGGAAGAGCGTGTCTCTGATCAACTTGGTTTTCAAGCTTGATTTCAACAGCAACCAGATGATATTCTCTGTCATTATATATAATTTTTATAAATCTGAGTGACTAAGTATCTACTCACACATGACAGTGATGTTGACAGCAGGAGAGGGCAGGTGTTCATGTTCTCTGACGGCGCAGCTGTAATTTCCAGAATCACTGCGCTCTGATTGAAGCTGGAGTGTTTCGCTCTGGATCTGTAAAGCCTGTCCATTTTTATACCAGATGAATCTGTCTGTCAGACTGCATGTGGTCTCACAGGTCAGATTGACTGCTTCTTTCTCCAGCACCAGCTGTGGTGCCTTCACCTGAAGAGCTGCAGAAACACATCTGTCTAACCATGACCAAGAAATGAAATTATTAATAGAAATGAAGGAGTGAAATGGATTACCAGAAACTTTCAGTTGAATTCCTGGTTGTCCAATCCATCTTTGTAATTCACCATCAGTTATTAATCTGAAACAATACTCGCTCTCATCATTTTTAGTGACATTGCGCAGTCTGAGGATGGCAGTTTTGTTTTGCCTGTCATCAATGTACTCAACCCTGTCTTTATACTCTGGATATGCTTTTAAATTTTTCATCTCTTTATCCAATCTCTTGATCCAGAATGTGTCATTTAGTTTATACCAATCATATTTATACGTGCATGACATGTTTACTGTGGATCCTTTAAGAGCACATATTGATGTAGTTTTATAAAACACTCTCCAGATTTGTCCAAAAACCCCTGAAACACAAAACATGGAAGTTTAGTAGCAAAACTTTTTCTTGTTTTCTCATATGGAGCTAAATCATATTAATAACTAAAAGTCCAGCAGATGAGTGTGAAAGGTGTTTAAAAAAGCAAATTATGATGATGATGATGATGATGATGATGACGAAGAAAAACTGAAAGAGAAGCACATCAACACGCAGGCAAAAAAAAGAAAAAAAAAAAAAACTTAAGAACCAATAAACAAGTTTATATGGTCAAAGAAATCATCATGCCATTTCTAAATTTCGCTAACTTGCACTAATTTCAACCACACTTACTTTTTTCAAGCCCTGCCCTCTAAAGACATGTGAGCCAATCTAATTTTTAAGAGATATTTTGTGTGTGCTATTGTAGAAAACATTTTAAAGTGATACTGTAACATCTGTGACTCACCAGAAATTATGAGCAGAAAGATGAGAGGAAGAGTCATTCTGACCTTCATCACCACTGCAATCTACACAACCATAACAAATGAGATTAGTTATTATACAGAGACATACAATTTTACAGACGTTATCCATATTAGACCTTAATCAAATCAGTTGTTTGTTGTAATTCATTTGCTGTCTAACAGAGGTTTGTGTGTTGCTCTATTAAAGAGTTTTATTATATCAGATCATGTGTGTCAGAGATCCATAGACACTTCATGATTAACAGTGTTCAGACGATATTTCATTCTTTTCAAATCTGGTTTTGTAGTTAAAGTCGAGTAAATAAAAATATTTACATCTACAAGGGTATTTCTTTTTTCTTCATATACACACCTTAAACTGAAATTGACATTTGTCATGTCCAAGCTCTTTATTAAGTAATGTGTAAAATCTTTCATACCTTGTTCACAGTGGCTTTCATCAGTAGTACACAAAGAGAAAATGTTGAGTTTGGAACATGTTAGACAAGTTAAGTTAATCTGTCAGAGATAATAATAACTTCCAGTTTCTATGCAAATGTGTTTTGTATGTAACTCAACTGAATAAAAAAACTTCTCCATATTCATAAAATGGCCAGTTGCCATACTGTAAATGTCAGTTCAAGACTTAGAGTTATATTTGTACTGCGTTTCACAATCATTAAAAAAAAAAAAAAAATCTAATCTAATATTCAAACAGAAGATCTAGGCTGTGTTAGAGGATTTTAAGATACTAAGCATTATTCTATATAACAAGGTCAGCCCAGTTGGCCCAACAAAAGTATCCAATGGTTCCTGAAGGTTTCCTGTGTGTTCATTCTTTTCAGTGCACAAAATAATTTAATTTCAATTAAATTCTTATCTGACTCCATTCGATTATGACCTCAAATTTAAGTTAGAATGCAATTATTATTGATCATTCAAAGGATAATTTATCTAGACATCTGATTATTCTAATCTTGTTGTACTTGTTCATTTGGTTTCCTATAACTCGACAGATCTCATACTCACAAGCTTGTACGTTCTTGGTCACTAGACCTCGTGCCTCATGATACAACTTGCCTTTTTTCCACCTCCTCTAAGGCATTTAATACTGTTCTCAGTTGATGTGGGCAGTCGTGGCCAAAGGCTTAGAAAGTCAGACTTGTAACCCAAAGTTTGCACTCTCTCCACCTTCGCTGCAGCATTGTGTGTGTTTGTTCACTTCTGTGTGTGTGTGCACTTGGATGGGTAAAATGCAAAGCCCAAATTCCATGTATGGCTCACCATACTTGGCCACAAGTCACCCCCTTAGACAGAGGTAATTAACTATTTAGATAGCCACCCAGTTTTTGTTCATTCTAAATTTAGTCCGCATAGATCTGTTCACACTTGAATAAAGGAACTTTATCCCTAGTCAGAGGTCGTTATGCCTAAAGGTGAGGAGGGTTTCGTCTTTCATGAAGGAGGAACTCTTACCATTACATTGTCATACACAGGTTCAGTCACATCACAAGCTTTACGTCTGTCATGATCAGGTCTGGGATGATTCATCTTTTTCGAGTTACTGTACCAGTTCATCTTCCTGATCAGTAAACTGTCAATAACTAAACCTATTTTCTCACCAGGAACTGTTTAATCGTTTCTCTTTTTCATCCACCTGCTTCTCCTTTAAAACAATGAATATATCAGCAGGACAAATTAATATGTTCTTGCAGAACAAAGTGTAAACAGCTGACTTTAAAACAGTGGGAAAGAAAAAAAATTTCAGTATGACATCACTATGTCCTGAGTGAGCAGAAGCGACATGAAATGAGGTATTTTTTCTGACCAACAATTACAGCCATAAACGATCAGTACAGCCAATCAAAACGTTTGATGTTTAAATAGATTATGTTAGAAATTTTGGACCAATCAACAGACAAGGGTACTGATAGCCAAAAAAAAATAATAATTTTGTCTGCACTATAAGATATGGCACTTCTTGGATGGGTAAATGTTTGTGAGGTTGAGTTAAATGAAGATACCTTCACTCACAAAGTGAAGCCTCAGTAAATGTTTATTTACAATGAGAAACGGTACAGAACCACAGTGCTTGTATCTTGATGCAGTCATCAGACTTATAACCCAAAAGTCACAGGTTCAATTCTCAGTACCAGCAAGAATTGAAGGTGGGGGGAATGAATGAACAGCACTCTCTTCCACTCTCAGTACCCACGACTGAGGGGGTGTGACGACCCTGAGTCTTCCCTGGATCCTATTGGGCAGAGTGTGTCAGTTCCTATATTAATTAGTCTTCCCTATGTTAATTGTTAATTAGTATAAGTGTGTTGTCTGCTAACTGGGATAGACACTCTGTGGGATGTTTGGTGTATTAGTTAATCCAATAAAACAATTTGCATTGATATCTTTTGTTGTTCGATCCCTCTTTATGTTGCAGCTTTAAACAAGCGAGTCGTAACAGGGGGTAAAAATATACTCTAGGGGGTTTGATTCATATGCTCATTGTACAGTAGTTCACTCACTCATCAGTCTGTCGTTTCTTTGAGCTAAAGTTTCAGGGTTGCCAGATCTGCGCAACAAACCCAGCCTAATTTGTACTCAAAACTAGTCCAATCAAATTATCAAAAAGTTTTAGGGCTTTATTGTCCCAATAAGGTGGCATTAATTTAATCATTTGAATTAAAATTATAATTTACACTCAATACATTATTATTGTGTACTGTTTTATAATGTACTACAATACTGAGGTGCAGATAATTGCTACTATTTGCAATAAGTAGTATAAATATCAGAAAATCTTGCTGTTTTCACTCAGTGTAAATAGAATCCATAGCTATTTGCACTAAGGGTAAATAGCATCTATTGCTATTTGCACATTGAGACTGGGCTGCACCCCTGCAGAGGCAGCACTCACACCTCTGTTAAACCTTGCTAAGATCAAGGACACAGACAAGGCCACCTTCCTCGACTCCCCAGTCTCCCTCATTGAGCTGTTTGGTCCTGCTCTGGATGGTTTCATGGAGCTCTTCACTGCAAGTCAGAAGTCGTCACAAGCTATTCACCACTTATTGTTTCATGTTGCCAGAAGGCTCCTCTGACTCAACAGACTGCAATCCGTCACCTTCTCAGCCTCAGTCCAAGCCAGAGCTTGAGCTCAGACAGCACCCTCAGACTGCAAAGTGATATCCCTTCCCCACGCACCAGGGCCAAAGTGACGCTGGACCCTGAGCCTCAGAAGCCATCCTGATGCAGCAGGAAAGAAAAGAAAAGGACTAAGTCCTGCCATGGCTGGACCTCCCTCAAAGAAGTCTCGTGCTTGCCGTCCAATTTTCTCTTCATCTCTGGGTGTTGGTGGCACTGTTTGCACTATAAATGCTGAGCCTGTTCCATCCAACTTTGCATGCACACATGCAAAATACCGCTGTTATAGTGGACCAAATGCCAAAAAAAGCTGTAAATAAGTGGATGCTGTCAATTGTCTTTCTAAAGATTCTGATGAAATGGCACTCAGTGCTGATTTACAGGCAGTCAGCCCTGCTCGTTTCAGCGAGCTGAAATTCCAGTTGTTTGTGTAGCTGCAAGAACATTAACAAATCAGGCTTCAGTATTCTGAGAAAACAGAGTTTTCCCTCTAGCATGGTATACGCAATACTCGTTCCCGTTATTTCAGGAAACCCAAGGTTATGTTAGTAGCTGGAGTGTTCCCATAAAATGCTGAAATGACTGTTTAGATACAGAGAGATTGCAGATTCTAACCTACCTAAAAAGCCTCAGCATCCATGGCTCTATGAGCAGAATCAACTCATCAGTGTAAAGCTTGTTGCTCTCCATCGGAATTTTTTTGTAATTTTAATTCATTTTAAATTGTTAAAATTATGGTTACAAATGCCTTTGTGTGAATGTCACCAAAGACATCAACACTCTCAATAACAAAAAAATAGACATCTGAAAAAAAAAATGTCTTATGAGAAGATAGCTGAAAATTATTATAACTCGGTTCAGCTATTTATAGGCAAATAGACCAGAGCAGCAATCAAGATAAAATGTGCTAAATAGTCATAACAGTGATGTCATAATAAAAACATAGATTTCTGACAATGTTAAAATTTAATGTATTAAGCAATACAATCACACAGTATGAACATACAAAAAATATATATAAAGCGAGAGTTAAAAGGCCTTTTTCTGTTACAGGTCTGAGTGGTGTTCATGTGTGAGTGTAAAGTGAAGGCAGTGTTTGTGATATTCACAATCAGTAAAGATCATAATAAACGAGCAGATTTTAAACTGAAAGCCATTACTGTCTAAAGAGCAGAACAGTCCCATGAATGTGTAAATGGGTGAAATCAAGAGGAGAGGGAGCTGGAACATGACCTGGGTCTCCCATGAGCATCTGTGACAGAGCTCGACCACATGTTCTTCATTTGACTGAGCTGTAGATCACATCCTCAGATCTGGGGAGAAAGTAAATGAATATGTTAATGTAGAAAAGGCCTATGTATAGAGGCTTTAGTGCCCCCTTGTGACTATAAGAGGTATTTCGCTGATGACTCACCATTCCCTTTAACGATCCCTTAGTATTATCAGTACGCAGTTCAGAGCACGGACTTTCTTCGTTGTTGTTCAAGTTGTTGTTGTTCTGAGTGCTTTCATATACAAGTGAGTGATTGTGTTTATGTTATTCATTATCCTTAAATTGCTATACTTGAAGGCATAAGTTTGTGTTATCGATAGTAGCCCAGTCAACACGTGAGGTCATGCGATGATCACAGTGACATCACACCATTCTCATACGGTGATCCTCACAGTGTGAGTAATATATGAGCTCACTGTGAATTCAAAATGTTGAGCAGATTGAGAGGAGACAGACATCTACAAAGGTGCTTATTGAGAATTAACAGAGATTTAGTTTATGCTGTTTTGTTGTTTTTTTGGACGTTACCATCATGGTGGGTAGTGTTTGCTTTACTTGGGCTCTTGATCCTTTACTTTATAATATTATACTTTTATGGGGCTGCTGTAACTGTGTTTGTGAAGCACATTTGTTATGGCAATGAAAACCAAAAAGAGACTGCAATCAAGTGATATTGCTTTGTTATTGATGATAACAACGCAATCATCACCTAGATTCAATGCAGTATTTGTGGGGTATCAGTATTCTAACGTTTTTAATTATAATAGCTCTGTGATACAGTATGCAATCCAACAGTCTCATAATCAATTAAAAATTATTTCAAAAGCATAAAACACTAATATTTTTTAACTACTCTATAGTTTATGCGCAGTTAAGAAGAGACATCAAGAATCAGAGTGTAATCTCAACAATGGTGACGATCAAAAGCTTCATGCTGCAA
>SCHK01427292.1:0-11542 GCA_004124795.1 Poropuntius huangchuchieni | reverse complement strand
TTCAACTTTAAAGTTTCACCAGCAACTACATATAATTTTAAGAGTTTAACATTACATCTGTTTGTCATCTCAGATAAATGAATGCTTTTTCAAAGATGGAAATTTTCAGACATAAATTTATATGCTAAAGTGCTTTATTTTTGTAGTGATTAAAGAGTGTGATAGTGCAGAAGGATGTCTGCTGTGTGCTCTGCCATGACACTCCACTAGATGGTAGAACAGAACAAAGACTGCCACACCGATTCCTGAGAGCCTGTGTGAAATAGATACTACAAATCCCAAATCCCAAATCAGTCCAGCCTAATCAACATAGTCTTATTTAAGATCTAGAAATTCAGAAAGGTTTCTGTAAGTTTCATTAGCTCTGTGTGTGTGTGTGTGTGTTTGTGTGATATTTTTCTGTTTTATGCTCACTGGATAATAGTGCTGTGAACTGAACATATTTAACGTTAAGTTGTGTCTAATGTCTCATGTAAATTCATAACAGTTCCATTAACGAGCGATGAAGAGACAAATAATGAAATGCAAAAGATTTGACATTCCCTTGCATCACCTTCATGTCTCTGCTAAAACGATTAAGTGGTTGCAGTGGCAATTTTAATAACTTTATGTTATCAAATTGCAATCGTTTGGCGCGACAAACCTAAAAGCAGTCTCAGGTATGACATTTACTTTAGGGGGCTTTGCTGGAGTGAATAAAAATCTGGTTTTATTACACCGTCATTGTGTCCTTGTGCCAGTCACTTAAGCCCAGATCCTTTCATGGGGTGTTTTTCATGTAAGAAATACAGTAATTGTAGCTTTGATTAAAATTGTGAGCTATATTACTACTTACTCTACACTCTTGGTAAACAGACACAGAAATGTCCGTTTTACCACAGCAGCATTGTGCAGTATTTCAAGACATACAGAAATACATGTGAAAAAGAGAATTGGTAAAATAAATTGTTTGCAAGAAGGAAAACAGCTTTGAAGCAAGAGAAAAGAGGGCGTTGAAGGAAAAAGACAAATCAATACTGGTGTTTATGCCTGTTAAGCATGCTTATTTTTAGATTTTATTTGTCCTTCCCCGAGGCGAGAGTGAGAGAGAAGAAGAGGGACACTGGATCTCTTAGATGTTTGTTTATCTGACTGTGATGATGAAGAGATTCATAAAGAGTCACTGGTGACAGGATGACGATAGAGGTGGGCAAAGAGATTGTCGATAGTCAAGTAGAGGAGAGACTCAAACCTTAACATCTATAAAACATACTCAATTACCTTGAAAAGATAATGTAGTGTCTGTCTGTACGATATGACTGGGAGTGTTATTTAAGAGAGATTAGTATTGATTAAGTCATGATTAAGTTCATGATTAAAATGCCTTTTTGAATATGTATCTAACATTTATGTACTGCAGAAAATTGCCTTTGCACAATTTATAAAAGCAGTTGGCTTCTCAAGACTCTGTTAAAGCATTGTACCATGCCTAGAAACACAGTGCTTACTGTGGTAAAACTACTGTAATGCACAGTATCTCAGGCCAGAGCTTATTGCACATTTTGTTTGTTTATAATCAAAAAGCCTAAAACCATTTTTTTTTTCTGTTGAGTCAAATATAGCTCAATACAATGTATGCAAATGTGCTATACATAATGTATGCCTATAAGCACTTTATTGTATTGCGCTCCCTAATTTAGTTTTTTTGTATTGCTGTAAACTAATTAACGCCATTCATTTCAGCATAAACACCTTATACATATGTATTTGCTTTTCAGTGAAATATAATAACACATCTCATCCGATTCCATCTTCCCACCCTTTCCTTTAGACTGGATTTTCCTGTCACAAGAGATTTACTTCACTGATGTGTTAGATTTGCATTCCCATCTTCACTTGTGTGTTCCTATATGCTCACATCTGTATGTGTGCCACATGTGTCCTTACCGAAGGACGGATAGAGAGCGATCTGCAGCTGTGTGCATTAAACTGACCCCTGTTTGCATCAAACCTCATTAGCCTCTGTCTCACAGCGGGACCCACCTTCCATACGACATCCCTGTCTCATCCGTCTCACCTCTCGCCAGCCACCTGCAGCTGTGTGATACCGCTTACATTCAGAGCATACAGTGCCACTGACACCAAACAAACCGTGTTGTTCTGTGTCTGCAGGGTTAACGACTGCGAGGCACAGAAGCATCTACAACTGAAGCTGGTGCTCATATTTAAATTTTGTTCAGTCGAAAAGCTTTGTCTTTCACATAATGCATTTAATTAAAAGGTGTTCCTGTGATTGTAACAGACTGATATAAATATGCAGATGAGGAACATCAGTAGAATTTTAACTAAATCTCTAATCCACTAAATTTGAGAGTAACAAAACATTTCTGGGGGGAATATTGTCCTTTATTTGCACAGGCTGTCACAGCATTTCCATACTCGATTCACTAAAGGAATCATGTAAATCTGGTTACCACACAAATAAGTTTGAACACAATTTGCAGCTTGCTGCTTCGGTTTCTGTGGTGGATGCAGAAGACTACTGCAATCTGACATATTTTACTAGGACTACAGCACTCTTCAACCACTGCAGACTCATAAATGAGCTCTTTAACATGCAGAAAGTGCATTTATCTGGGTGTATGCCTGGTTATAATGTTGTTATTCATCATTTAGATCATCATTTGATGAATAACTTCTGCCATGATCACTAGAAAATGTACACAAACTTGCCATCTGCTTTCCACAGGTGGTAAAGCGCAACGTAGAAGGCAAACAGAGCAGGTTTTGTGAATAAAATGCTATAAACTCTTTATAAGAAATTAAAATTTTTATTCCAGAAGGATTCATAGATCAAAAGTCACAGTAAAGACATTCGTGATTTCTATTAAACATGCTGTTCTTCTATTCATTATAGAATCCTGAGAAAAAGGAGGGTTTCCACAAAAACACGTTTTCTGTTTTCAACACTCTGACCGTTAATGATAATATTGGAGAGCATAAAATGTTTCTTGAGCAGCAAATCAGCATGTTAGAATGTTTTCTGAAGGATCATTTGAGACTGAAGACTTCAATAATATCAATATTCCACAGTATTACTGTTTTTACTGTGTTTTTGATCAAATAAATGCAGCCTTGGTGAGCATAAGAGACTTCTTTTAAAAATATTTAAAAATCGTACTTCTTAAAATTGAGTCTAATTTACATAGAAAGGAGTTGTTAACCAGTGTTATTCTATTTAAACACTTTATATGTCAATTACAGTACGTTAGTCAATAAAACGAGGGGTTTTGTGCTGAAACAATGTCTGCGCACAAAAATGTCTCAAATATTAAGTGATCTCACTCTGCGTGTTTGGCGACATCAGCAGCAAACCATCAGCTCCTCATGAAGTATTAACAAAGGACAGAGAAGGATAGAGAGATATCAGAAAGTCTCCATAGTGATATTTGTGCTCCAGTGGTTTTTCCAGTTGCTCACCGGCTTATGATAAAGTGGATAAACATGCACCGCACGCACATGCACCAAATTCAGTCCTTTTTTGGGTAATCTTAGCTTTCATTCACAATCCTCCCTCTTGCTTTTTGCTAGCCAAGGACATACCTCCCCCTGCGTTCTCTTTCATTGATGTCTTTACATGCTATTAGCTCTCTAATGGATCCCTTTCTCCCCCATACATTACTGCAATAGCTTGCCAACTGGATGCAGTTTGGTCTGCCTGTCCATTCAATTATAGTGTCCACTGAGGAAACCACTAAATGAGAGGGCCGGCGGTTGGAAGAAGTAAGAGGGATGGGGTGAAAAGTTAAAGATACAGAGGGACTGTGGGAGGAAGAGTTAAAAAGAAAGAAAAAGGTCCATCTTTTGTCTCTAGAGGCGCATGTGTTGGCATCAGTGTGCTGGAAGTAAACTATGTGTGGAAAACCTTCCTTGACTCTGACACCCACACGCCCAGTCTTTTCTCTGTGCTCATTTACCTGCTAGCAGAGGCCAGCATCCTTTTGGGACTTCGATAGGAGGTGAGTCATGAGAGAGAGCCTAAAAGCAGCTCTTTTGATTTACACAGCCAAGCCGTCCAATGTCCAAATAAATTAGCTAAGCATTTGTCATCTGTGCTTATTAATCACTGCAGTCAGTTTTAAGAAATCCGTGTTTAAATAAAGCTCTCCGTTTTTAATGCTAAGTGCCAGGACTTGTTTTTTCACATGTTGGCAGTTTATGAAAGAACAACTGAATTAATAACCTGATAGATAAAGAGTGCAATATAACCTGGGTTCAGATCTTTTCAAATAAACAAGCATCCAGTAAACAATTTTTTTTTTTTTTTTTTTTGGAAAAGAGCATCTTTGACATTTTGGTAACCACTCTTTTTGTGTTTAATAGGAAGGCAGCAGGGTGGATTGATGAGATTAAAAAAATAAATCGCCTAAGTGCAACTGAATTGGAGCTTCAGTAGAATAAAATACACATTTTGGAGTATTTTGATCATAGTTCTGACCTTAAGAAGGTTCGGCACGACCTCAGAAGACCGATTCACAACATCCCAAGAATATTGCTGAAGTGAAATTGTTTTGTAAGAAGGAATGGTGCAGAGTTTGTTCTGTTTGGCTACAGCTGAAGCAAACCATCTGATCTTCATGAAGTAATAACAAAGGAAAGCATATCAAATATATCAAATATATTAAGCAGCACAACTGTTTTCAACATTAATAATAGTAAGAAATGTTTCTTGAGCATCAAATCAGCATATTAGAATGATTTCTGATGGATCATGTGGCACTCTGGAGTAATGTCAGCTTTGAATTTGTAGCCTCAGTGAGTGTAAAGACACTTTCCCACACAAAACTTTTAAAGTAAAATCTTTACTTTTTCCAGACAGTACTTATCTTTTAGAGCAGATGGTTTGTGACTTAGCTGAAAATCAGATCAAATTTCATAACCAATTTATGCAGAAATCTGTGGTAAATTCTCATACCTTTTCTTGCAACAGTTCATTTTCGATGCTTTACAAGCACTCTACTCTGAGCAAGCAATGCAACGTGACAAAACTAGGATGCTCTTTTGGTTTTGTTGCGGTATGTTGCTTCTTGCAGTGTATAATCAGAGTTCAGAAAGTTCTTTAAAACAAAGTTATAGTTTTCCCACAAAGCATTTGTAGGAGTACAACACAACAATTTGCCTAATCTTTAATGTGACAACAGCGAAGACTGAGAGCCTGAGATGCATGACCTTCCTCATCCTCAGCAACCGGCAGGTGCTCGACCAGAATACTGAAAACCCCAGACACTGGACACTGAAAATGTCAGACTCTCTTTGGCTAATTTTAATTGCAAAAACAATTCAGATTCTCCGGACAGGCGCACAGGTGTCATGATGTGGGTGCTTAATTCAAATTGAATCATGAAGTAAACAACCTGATGCGATTAGATTATGCTAAATGTCGAATTTCCATACTTGAGGAGTTAAAGCAAATGTGGTTGGACGTTTTAAACAAAAAAAAATGTGTGTGTTTTCAGTATTCCAGTCGAGCACCTGCCGAATCTAGAGGATGATGAAGGTCATGTTTCTCACCTCTCAGGCTTTCAGTGTTTCACTGTTGTCACAACATTAAACATCAGACATTAAATTATTCTGTTACTAAAAGGGAAGCTTTATAAGAAACGCGTTTGTTTTCCAGGCCCTTCTGAACTGTGCTTATCATTATACAAAGAAAGGACAAAACAACAACAAGTGAGCAAAACAAGAAGCGTATTCTAGTTTTATCACATTGCATTGCTTGTTTACAGTGTAGACAGCGTTGGAAAAATACAACAGCAAAAAAAAGTATGCGAACATTTGGATGTTATTAATCTCAGTTGGACAATACAATTGATATTATTCCAGTCTTCAGTGTCACATGATCCTTCAGAAAACTTTCTAATATGCTGATTTGCTGCTCAAGAAACATTTAATATTATCATTAACAGTCAGAGTGTTGAAAACAGAAAACGTGTTTTTGTGGAAATTAATTTTAATTGGTCGTAAAATGTCAAATTTTAGGATTTCATGTTTTTATTGAACGCATTGTGTGCACATTCTCAGTGCAGGGTTGGAAAAGTATGTGAACTCTTTTATTTCATGCCTGTTCGGTACAAATCTTTCTTTTGAAGCAGACCTGCACGAACAGTCCATTTTGGACCATTTCTGTTCACAGAACTGCTTGAGTTCAGCGATATTCTGGGGATGTCTGGAGTGAATCGCTCACTCGAGGTCGCGCTAAAGCGTCTCAATCTGCTCCACATCTCAACTTTCTTTTGAGCTGCTCCAGAAGGTGTATTTTCTTCTGCCTAAAGCTCTTTTTTGTTGATCATTGTCCTGTTGCATCACCCAGCTTAAGTGTAGTCATCTCTGCAGGACGCCCACTTCTAGAGAGACTTAAAAAAGTGTTGAACTTTCTCTGTTTATTTGTCTTACTGTGGACTGATGATAGGCAGCTGTAAACAATTCTTAGATGCTCTGAGATCTCTTCTTCAGATGAAGCTTCCTGTGAATATCAAACTCAAAATGAGTGAGTGTTTTTATAGAGCAGGGCATCTCATAACCAACACCTCCATCTCACCTCATTATTTTGACTCCTGGTTCGCTGACCTCTGACTCTGAATATCTTTTGGAGGAATTGTTAGTGTAGAGATTCACATGCCTCCAGTTTGCACTGAGAATGTTTACACACCATTGTATCAGTATTTGTTTGTTGTTTAAAATGAGCATGAAATGGAAATGGAAATCTTTTTCTGTTGTGATGTATATTTGAGTGAAACGGCTTCTGAAATGAGAAAAAAATATAGGGTGGTCATTGGACTGTTTGGTAATTGCCGTGATCTTCTGTGAGAGACAGGCTGATAGAAAGGAAGAGATGCCATTGCGAGGGGGAGGGGATTGGGGGGGGGGGGGGGGGTTTATGAATTTAATAAAAAATTGCATTAATTAAAAATGTAGATTTTTTTGGTGACTTCAACCCTAAAGTCTGCTGTGTCATATTCACAAAGGCCTCAAAACTTCACCAAAAAACCCCTAAAACTCTTTATACATTGTTATCAAGTAAAAGGCATATTACTGTAACTGTAAAAACGTTCCCCTTCAGGTCATGGTACTTGTGTCTTTCTGCTGTGAAATCTTTAATGATTTTTAGCAAGCAAACTTGTAAAATACCATACAGTATTTTTTGAAAAATCATGTTAAAATGTATCAGCAACTGCACCAAATAGCATAGTTTGTACCTCTGAATAAAAACGAGGTGTTTTGTTTCCTCCTTATGCACTCCTTATTTAATATCCATGACTATAATTTCATACATCAGGCTTTATAGGGTTAAGCTGTATTTATGCTTGTGCTTTTAGGTCAAATTGTAACACCAATTATGCAAAAGTCCAAGTAAATCCACAGTCTTCACTTACTTTTATCAGCACACAACTGTTAGCTGGTTGTAAACAAGCTTTCCAGGCTCAAATGGGGAGAATAATTGCCAGTCAAGGTTTGTATCAATCCAAAAGTGTGTGTGTCTCTGTGTGTACACTAATGATCCAGGGAAATGAATTTTGCAGAGGAAATGGTCTGCGTTTGTATTAGTAATACATTGGGCAGCAGAAGCCACCAATCACTCTGAAACTGCAATGCTTGCAAACGCTGATTTCGCCTCATCCCCCTGATAAAATGGCCAAATCATCCTCAGGATTTATATAGCGCAGTCAGAGAGACGGCAGGGTGGGCAGGTGTTCTTTTTGCACGTAAAGACGGAGCCTGCAAATGAATTCATTTTTGTAATATTTTCACATGACTTAATGTGTTATTATATTTATGCTATCGGCGGAACGGCCCTCTGATAGAGGGCATAACTGTCAAGTGCCAGAACATGAGGGATTTCAATGACTTGGGTGTTGCTACTACACACACACACACACACACCCCCTTAATAGTATTTGGCTGCTGCAGATGTTATTACTGTACTCTGTCATAAGTGGGTTTCCACCTTAGGCCCTAATAGTATGAGCATGCTGATGATAGCAAACACACAAGAACACACAGTTGGCCTCCAAATTCACCCGTAGGCATTCTTTTCCTCCATCATATGGCTTTTATTGCTATATATGTTCGAAGACAAATTGGTCAATACAACAATAAAGCAACCCCTGTCAGGCATGTACCGCATTCGACCGCTCACTCAGAGACCTCCGTGACCACGTATTTGTGTTTATGTGCAGAATGCCAGTTCAGACATATGCTATTCAGTTTATATACCCTATTTCTAGCGATTTAAAACATGATGCATTTCATATCAAATTACAACGGCGAGTGCGCCTCCCCAGAGATGCCATTACCCTTTTCAATCCTGTTAGAGATGGTGCTTAGAAAACTATAACCAAGGATTCATGAGCGTTCAGACAGTATATTGAAAACCAATGTTGTATAAAAGCCTCAAACAAGCTTTTAATCAAGTACTGTACAGCATCTACAGTTTTCGAAAAAGTTTCTTCAGGAGCTGCTTTCACGCTGCAAGGTTAGCTGTATTTTAAGGAAACATGCTATATAGTGCTGCTGAAAGTGTTTTATGGCCAGGTAAGTGGGTCGGCGTCACATTTATCGCTGAATAACAGCAATATGCTGTTTAGTGGATTGGTCACAGATTGAAAATATAAAGCACTTTTCCATTGATTCAATGTCACATTATTTTCCGTAGACTCAGAAGAGTTTTCTTCCAGTTCATATCTCAGATTGGAGAGGTTTGTTTTGTCTTGCCAAAGCACTTGCGATTAATGCGCTTTGGAAAGTTATTGAAAGTGCACTTAGCTATTTTCTTTAAATCAACTTTCAAATATATTGCAAGCTGGAATGATTTGATTTCATGTGTATCCAAAATCAATACGAGGAACATTATGGAGAACATTTTTTATTGTCTGTTTTCCCCTCCACTTCTTTTAGGCTTGTTGAAGTGCAGTATTTGTAATTAAGCAAAAACTATTACAGATTACAGACACGCACTGTAAGAAACCCAATAGATTGCTCTTGATAATCCTTTTATTGCTTTATTGACCGTTAAGTACCTTCGTAAACATGTTGTTGTTTTGGAACAAACCGAGTGGCTTCATTAGGTTCTGTTTTCCTGATGATGCACAGTGACTCTTTGATCACGGCGAGTTCAGAGACATTTCGGTACAGCGTTGCTTTGGACTGTTTCATGTGCTTACGGCATCGTTTTAGATGTGTTCAAATGAGCTTGGCTTTTTGAGCGCGGCAAAAGATGGACAGATATTTGATGGTGGCGGAGCGGATTTAACATACTCTTTCTTATCCAAAGAACAGAAGAATGCAAGACAGAATGGGGGTAAAAGCAAAGAGAACATCATACAAATACAAGAGCATGATTTTATCATGCGTTTGTTCAGCCGTACTGATGTTTGATGTCTTGGTCAAGGTTTAAATTCTAAAAAACAATGTCCTTTCACCTCAGACATTTTGCTAGATTGTACAGTAGATGGTTCAAGATCCAGAAATGTTAGTTCATACATTGGTAACATCAAAACTTGATTATTGTAATGCACATTTGGCTGGATGCCCCAGTGTTTCCATAAATAAGCTGCCACTTGTTCAGACGAGAAAACCACATCCTAAAACAATGATAATATCAGTCCAGTGATTTCTGCTCATATGTTTATCCAGATATTTAAAAACATCATTTTCAGAAGTTTGGGGTCTGTAAGATGTAAAATGAGTTTTATGCTCACTAAGCCTGTATTTATTTGATTAAAATACAGTAAAAACAATTACAATTTAAAATAACCGTTTCTGTTTTAATATAAAAGTGTAATTTGTTCCTGTGTCACTTGATCCTTCAGAAATCATTCTAATATGCTGATTTGCTGCTTAAGAAATATTTATTTATTATCATCAGTATTGACAATAATGATAAAGATGAATTGACAAAGTTAAAAATTGTAGATTAGTAATACATTTTTAAACGTTTTGTTGATGTATTCTAAATGAACATAAATTAACAATGAACAAAAGTAAGTTTACTTGCTTCTACTAATACATTAGCCAGGCAATACTTTATTATTAATATATGTCTGGAGTACTTGTGTTCAAATCAACATTTCTGCTTGTTTGAATACTTTGTTCCACTTAAGGTTTCTTTCTCGTCTACATAAACATCTTAGGGAGGTTTTTCTTTTCCGCTGTCGCCTTTGGCTTGCTCATTGTTAAGAACTATTCTTTGTAGCTGCTTTGGGGTGAGATATATTGTGTGAAGCGCTATACAATAGCATTGAATTGAATGTAATTGAATTAAACCCCTTTTAGGCCAAGTGTGAATAGGCATATTAAACACGCAGACTCGTGGCTTGAAAAGTGCCGTGCTTTCTCTCTCTCTCTCTTCCTGTCAGACAATAGCAAGTAAGTTAGGCTTGTTCTGTGTTGAGGGCTGTGCTGCCACAGGTCTGCTTTCCTACTGTCACACATGGGCGTCCTCTGTCTATGACCCTATCATCTGGCAGCGCATCCAATTAAAGTGTGACAATAGCCACCTCCACCCCATCCAGAACACCATCTATTGACCATCATCACTGACACCGAGAACATGTGTGTCATTTCAACAGCTCAAATCCTCATTCAACTCCACAGGATACTTTGTTCATTGTGCATGATTCACATTTTCAGGTCTCGATTTCCAGCCACGTTTGCCTCTTCTTCATGTTGTTTTGTTCTTTAGAGTCATGCCATATCAGCATTAGAGACATAGTCCACCCAAAAATAAAATTCTGTCATTATTTAATCTCCCTTCTTCTTCTATAGACTGTTTTTCCGTAGATTTTAAAGAATGTTGGTAACATCCTATCAATGCCTTGTCAGTGGTGTCCACTTATACAATGAAAGTTAATGAAAATCATTGGTGTGGTTACAAACATTCTTCAAAATATCTTTTTTTCTTCAAAAGAAAAAAAGTCACACACATGAGGAACCTCATGAGGGGTGAGTAAATGATTTTTAGGGAAACTTTCCCTGTAACATGTTTGTAAATAAAGGAAACGTGCAACCAGGAACACTTTCTTCAGTGCTGGGGCACAGGCCTCCCATCAAAAAAGTCCTGTACTGATAATATTTTTTTCATATTTTTTTGGATGTATGGATATAAATTGCCTTTATCTGCAGTACAGAGTCATTCACACTGCTCATTTTATTAAAGTGATAGTTCACCCAAAAATGAAAATGTTGTCATATTTTACTTTTTTTTTTTCATTGTAGGGTGACCTATTCCTTTAAGCATCTTTTGGTAACACTTTAGTATAGGGAACAATTCTCACTATTAACTAGTTGCTTGTTAGCATGCCTAAAAATATTGGCTGTTTATTAGTGCTTATAAAGCATATATTCTGTATGACCATATTCTACAGTACATCCCTAATCCTACCCAATATCTAAACTTAACAATTACCCTACTAACTATTGATAGGCAGCAAATTAGTTTATTGAGGCAAAAGTCATAGTCAATGGTTTGTTAAAGGGATAGTTCACCCAAAAATGAAAATTTGAT
>SCHK01427289.1:0-10725 GCA_004124795.1 Poropuntius huangchuchieni | reverse complement strand
ACGAGTTGCACAATTCGTATGAATTTGTATGAATGACGTACTCCCTACCCATCGCTAAAATCGTACGAGTGAGGTCGTACGAATTAGCCACCTTGTAAAATATGTACGAATTGCTGTGAGACTGTGTTGAGTTTTTCATGTAATATTTATATTTTATTTTATTTTATCTTATTTTATTTCAGCGTTATATTGTTTGTTTTATTAGTTTTAGTTAACGATAACAACCCTGTTTCACTCATGTCGTATGCAAATCTGTTAGTTACATGTTAAGGCTAATTTCACATGGCTTTTGTGTCTGGTAAAGATCGTTACTAATAAATCTAAAACTCATAAATCTGTCAAAATTAAATAATAATTAGAAGTGTCCATTGTGCACTCCTGGTGGCATCAAGCAGAATTGCAAATTTAATGACTGACGGGTAACTTTTTTTTTCACGTTCACTTATATTTTCACTTTCTATTTTATTTCTATTTTGCTTTCATACTTTTTTATTTTTCATTACAGTCTTGAATATGGAAAAATCACAGTAAAATATCATCCAATATGAAGATGAAGTGTCCTTTGTGCGCCCCTAGTGGCATCAGGTGGAGTTGCAAATATACTGTAGTAACTGGTTTTGTTAGTTTTGATAGTTTCCCTGTTTTGGGCTGCACAAAAAGATTTTCTTTTTATATATTCGGACTTTTATGTATAAAAATCACAGTAAAATATCGGGCCGATAACCGATATTGTACTGATATATTGTGCGTTGTATTGAAACTAATTATCGTAGGGGCCTACATTGCGCTCAGCTAACAGTTGTGCATTAAAAACAATAGCCAGTGGAGTAAACGGCCACGTTTTTCTGGATGGAGCATCCCCAGAGCGCATCTCACATGTAGCAACTGCCAAGATCGATCAAACGACATAGATCCTCCCAGTTTAATTCCAGCTGGGATTTCGCAGAGCCTTCAAGTTCAACATACTGCTAAGAATCGCTATGACAGGAGGGCACATATGAGCCCCATTATAGGAGTCGGAGGACACCCTAAGGCAGAGGAGGAGCAGGAGGAGGAAGTTGGGTGAAGGCGAGGAAGGCGTTCTGACAGCTGTCCGACTCGATAGCGCGCTTCCCCATCAGTGACCTCTGAGGAACATCAGCTCCGCAATGTGCGAGATGTGGTGATAACATCACCATGTATACATGGCAGCTTGTCAGGATCATCTAGGGCTAATGGCGGCGATCTGTGTATGTTTGTGTGTAGTGGGATAGGTGGTTGATTTTGTTTGTGTGTATGTGTGGTCAGTGTCTGGATGGTCATTTTGAGTCATTTTGTAGTTGAGTACTTTAAAACAGTCATAGAAATGATCTGAAATGTTTGGAGAATTATGAAAACCTTATCTTCATGAATATTAGTTAAGTGAGCACTAGAAATAGTAAGTTTATCGGTTCATTTTGTCCATGACCATAACAAAACAAAACTCTTAAAAAAGTGGTAAAAAATAATAGGGGTGAAGCTGGATATTTCTAAAAGAGGTTTTGCTAAATCCTAGCTATAATTAAAATCAAATGATATATTACATATAAAAAAATAAATAAATAATGCAATTATATTGAAATTGAAAAATGTTATTGTACAACTTTAGAATCTTGTTAATGGTTAGGTTTTAAGTGAATTTAATAATAATAATAATAAAAATAAAAGTTGTCGGATGTTTATTTAATAATATTTAATAAACAAATAATAGTAACAATACAATGTTTTTAAAAAAATCAATATTGTTTTCATTAAACAATTTTAATAATAATAATATTGATGTTTAATACATAAATTCTTGTTATTGATATTACTATTAAAATATTATAATATATAATATATAAAGTATTAAATATTTGTATTACTAATAGCAGCAGCAACAACAACAATAATAAAAAAAAAATCATTCATTTATTATTATTATTATTATTAAAACCATTTTAATAATAATACTATTAAAAATAATATTGTTGATGATTAATACATAAAAATACTTTTTATTGATAATATTATTATTAAAATAAAATATTCTTAAATGTTTGTTATTAATAGCAACAACAACAAAACAACAACAACAACAACAATACCACTACTAACATTTAAGCATGTTATTAAACATACTAACTTAACTTATTGACTATGTAAAGAATGTATGACTCTAACAAGAACCAAATGTACCATTACAAATCAAAATTTAATTTCAAGGAAATTTTAGTAAGGTCACTCAGCATATTAATGTAAAATGGTAACGAGAACACTGGAACTGTGACATAAATTCATCTCAGCAGTATTTTAAGTGTACTTATATAAAGCATGCACCTCCATTTCCAAGCAGCTGGTGAAAAAGATGATTCATAACTGCAAATTGAATTTGTTGCATTATAGCAAATAACCATTTTTAGAATCTATCTAAATTGCTTTTAATCCACCCATTTAAGTTGCAAACAAGGTTATAGTGAAGATTCGAAATGTATTAAAAAATCTACATGGACAAATATGTGAAGATATTTATGGCACGCCGACAAAAGCATGAGGTTATATGTGTTTTTTAATTAGATGCAGTATATTCCAGCATATACATCCGTCTAGACTGAAACAGGAAATATCACACTGAGTCAAAACAACGTGAAGACAAAGAAAACTGTTTGTTTTGACACACTCACAACACCTCTGTCAACCCTGCTGTGCATTTTAAAATCTAGTTTGGCACGGCATACGTATATAGCTGCATAAAAGGCATATTTTTCCAACTGCATCCGTGAGAAATCAGGCACGCTCACAGATGTGTCTGTGCAGGAAGGCCGGCCACGCTTGGAGAAAATGAGAGCGCTTTCGCCACGTTTCGGCGTGTATGAGCTCATGCTGTCTGCGGGGCTCCACACCCCTGCTGGAATTGCAAATTCACCTGCTCCTCCAGAGTCGGCTCTGCCACACTGCAAATCCGGTGTAATTTAAGGTGTGTGTTTTACGCCCAGATCCGTTGCTTGTTCTCACATCCGTCTGTGGAAGACGTGTGAACTGGCCAATTTTCGTTTTTGCCAGAAAGCAACACCAGTCCCCATCCCAGAAAACCTTTATTTCCTACACTGCTAAAAATACAGTGATGTTTTTTTTAGCATCCATGGAACCTTTACGTTCTGTTGTTTTTCAACATGGTTATTTTAAAGAAATAGTTCACCCCAAAATAAAAATTGCTCAATTTACTGTCACTCAGTCTATCCAAGATGTGGATGAGTTTGTTTCGGAACAGATTTGGAGAGATTCAGCATTATATCACTTGTTCACCAATGGATGCTTTGCAGTGAATGGGTGCCGTCAGAATGAGAGTCCAAAAAGCTGATAAAAACATCACAAGTAATCTTTACAAATCCAGTCCATCGGTTAACGTCTTGTGAAGTGAAAAGATGTTTTTAACTTTAAACCATTACTTCCAGTAAAAAAGTTATCTTGTCTGAATCAAGAGAGAAATACGCACTGTTTAAGCACCGTTCATAACCAAAAACAGTCTGAAGCAGTTCTTGTTTTTGGATGTGTCGGTGGATTTTGATGTGAGAAGAAAAAAGTGTTGTGTATTTTTGTGATATTTTTATTAGATGTTTGGACTCTCGTTCTGACGGCACCCATTCACTGTAGAGGATCCATTGCTGAGCAAGTGATATAATGCTCAATTTCTCCAAATTGGACATTATATCATTATATTATTATAACATGAGTTCAGTTTGTTTCTTGATTGGAACAGATTTGGAGAAATTCAGCAATACTTCACTTGCTCACAAATGGATGCTCTGCAGTGAATGGGTGCCGTCAGAATGAGAGTCCAAACAGCTGATAAAAACATCACAAGTAATCCATACAAATCCAGTCCATCAGTTAACATCCTGTGAAGTGAAAAGCTGTTTTAAAGATGTTTTAAAGATGTTTTTAACTTTAAACCATTACTTCCAGTAAAAAAGTTATCTTGTCTGAATCAGGAGAGAAATACGCGCTGTTTAAGCACCATTCATAACCCAAAACAGTCTGAAGCAGTTCTAGTTTTTGGATATGTCGGTGGATTTTGATGTGAGAGGACAAAAGTGTTGTGTATTTTTGTGATGTTTTTATTAGCTGTTTGGACTCTCATTCTGACGGCACCCATTCACTGTAGAGGATCCATTGCTGAGCAAGTGAAATAATGTTCAACTTCTCCAAATCTGTTCTGATGAAGAAACAAATTCATCTACATCTTAGATTTTTGGGTGAACTATTCCTTTAAGAACTGTTTACTGAAAAGTAACCTCTTTTTGGATGCTTGTACCCGCGGTGAAGTCTTGTAATAATGACAAAACAGCAAATAATGTGATTGCTAACTCTTGTAAACTAACAAGGCTCCATTTTTAGCTTTTGATGGACATGAAGGAACGCAGGAGGTGTTACCCAAAGTGTGAATGCTGTGTGTGCTGACAAAGCTGTATATTTTTCTCAGAATAAACGCTGTGATAGGATGCTGACGGCCGTTCCTATCAAATCAAATTAATGAAGCGTGATTGGCATGACTATTATAAATACAGTGGGGCCCGAAATCTAATTTAAATCTGAAAGTTTTAGGAAGTTTGAAGCAAGGAAACGTTATTACGTACAACGAATAAGAAATATTTCATATTCTGCACTATTTCTAGGTCACTAATCAGTGCTGCTGTCATTAAAGCAGAATGCGAGAACAGCAAACACTTATTTATTCCACAACGTTTCACCCAAATTATTAATATATACATCTGAATTAAATTAGTATAAAGGCATATATATATATATTTTTTTATCATGTTCAAGTATTTATATTTGCAGTGCTTTTGGACTCCACTGTATTTATTATATTTATTATTTTAATATATATTTTTAATATATATTTATAAAATGTTTAAAAATGTTTTTTATTTTTAAAATGTTTTTTAAAAATAATTTTGTTATAGTTTAACTAATTGTTTTAACAGCAATAGATACTAATAACTAAAAAGTAAATACATCACTATTTATATTTTATATATTTTTGTATTATATTGTATTACATTTTTGTTAAGTTGCATTAGCATTGGACCGCATTGTAATTTTACTGCAAATTAACATATTACATTGTATTTCAATAACATTTAGTTGTTTATTTTTATTTTATAATTTTATGATATTTATAATTACTGACTAAAAGTTAGATAAATATACACTAGCAAATAAAAACTCATTTTAAATGAACACAAAGAATAGAAATCATGAGAAGTATAGTATTCATTATGGAAGGTCATTTGTGTCAAAAAAAAATGCTTTGGTAAATATTGGTCAATTAAGTCAAAATGATGAGATAAAAGACTAATAATTATGACTCATAATATTCAGATATGACAATGTATATCAGAATTTTGATTGTTTTGTTTAAAAACTCATTTTTAAATTAACACAAAGTCACAGAATAGAAATACAGTAGTTTTTGTTGAATATTACGTAACCAGACAAAAATGGCTTTAAAGTGGCATGCACAAACAATAGCAGAACAAATCGCCTTTGTTGTTTAGCCATTGATTTGTATCTAAAAGGCAAACAGTGATTCTCCATCTCTCTGATAATCTCTAATATGATTTTCAGCATTTGTTTGCCTTTGGATTTTGGAAAATGTGTAAATTTGAGTGTATTTCCTGCTGGCTGCCCGTCTCTCTCTATTTGTCTGTTTCTCTCTCAAATACGCTGATTCATTGACTTGACAATGAAGTGAGCCGGTGGATTGTGGTGCTCTCTGATGGGTGGATATTTGCGTCCGGGGTTTGTGGTAATGCAGTTACATGGCCGGCAGTGTGTGATGAATAGAAAGTCTCCAGTGCCGTCATATGAGAAATCACAGCGGAGCTGCACACGAGACTCTGCTTCTCACTTCATGAAGTTTTATAGTGCTGCTTCCCCTGTTATGGCTTCTATCACAATGGAGAGATGCAGACATATGACTGCAGCGTTACACGGGGTGTGTGTGTGTGTCTGTGTGTGTAATGGCACAGGGGTATAATGTACATAGTAAAAAGCCATTGCACTAGAGTGATCCTCAGGGACTTTACTTCCCACAACCCTGAAACAAGAGGAAAAGCTTGGTCTTTCATGGTCTTTCTTTTGTACCTGGCAAGTTTGTATAAGGGCCATATTTTTTTATATTTACCATGGTAATACCATGGCATTCTAGTCCAACCAAGTAGTCCAACATATTTTTATATATATTTACCATAGTATTTATTATGGAAGGCCAATTGTGCCAAAAAAAAAAAAAAATCATTCTTTAGTAAATATTGGTCAAAATTATGAGATAAAAGACTAATAATTATGACTCATAAATGTATATCAGAATTTTGATTGTTTTGTTTAAATCTCATAATTTTGTTCTCATAACGTTTGACATGTTTTAATGTCAGTTTCAGCTATCTCAAATTCAGTCATAATTCCATTTTTTATCTTAATTCCATTTTTATCTAATAAATTTTTACACTGTTAATTGTTTTAAAATCAATTTTTGATCTTGTATGTCAATTTTTACTTTTTGTCAATACTGTTAAGCTCTCAATTTAATGACTATCACTTGGTATCTCATAATTTCAACTTTTTATGTCATAATTGTAATTTTTTGTCAGTATTGTCAATGTTTATCTTATAATTTCAACTTATCTCATAAGTTACTTTTTCATAATTTTTTTAATGTCATTTTCAGCTTTGTATCTTACTTTTAAATATCTCATAACTGTTTATATCTCATAATTTCAACTTTATCTCTTATGTCGTTGTATCTCATGATTTAAACATTTTGTCATTATTCAAAATCTCTTATAATTTCAGCCTTTATATGCTTAACCCATAATTATTTATCTCTTTGTCATATTTGTCATACTGTAATTGTTTTAATGACATTTTCGACTTTGTATCTCAGTTTTGAGTTTTTGTCTTAATTATATTTTATGTCATAATATCAGCTTTTTTGTCATAATTATCAATTTTTAATGTCATAAAGTTAGATTTTTTTTTTCTAATGTGGCATAATTGGGCTTCTATAATTCCTTTAAGTGCTTTTAAGTGCCCTGTAAATACCATATTCTTTCCTTTTTCTTTTCTTTTTCTTTTCTTTCCTTTTCTTCCTGCACTACATTTGCCAGATGTTTCACCAAATCTCAACGTCCCATGAGCCATTTGCTTATTTTAAGGTATTTAGTGAAAAGCTGGCGGTGCACTTTGGCACGTTCCTGTGAGAAAGAACAACAAAAACATCACATAAACAAGCTAATGGCTTCCTTATCTGCACTGCCGACAAGGCTTTTCTTAATTGGTTCAGATTTGAGAACAGTCCCATTCCCACAACTTTTCGCCTGGAATTTCTTGTTTCGCTTTTAAGCACAATTTACGTTTCAGATTGAAGTGGAGTCCCGCTTCCCATTCGAACCATAAATGTTCTCCAGATATCCGGGAACGTTGCCAGTTTCTGTCTTCCATTACAAATATGACCCTCATAGTAATGGAAAAATGCCTTGAAAACAAAATAATCCTCCAAACCGGGCTATTAGTTAGGCGCTCTTTTGGCACGAGTGCTTTTTTGTTGGCTGTACGAGTTGGTAAAAAAAAAAAAAAAGAAATATTAATGCGTTTATTTTTTATTTTTAGTCTATTTCAGGTTTTAGCTGGACTGGGGAGCAGCCGTCTGTGGGATTGAGTCATGTGACGATGTGATCTGGGTTAGCCGTGTGAAACGCGCGCGCGCGTGTGTGTGTGTGTGTGTGTGTACACGAGCCGGAGTTGTAGTGGTTGTACTTTCGGCACATCGCTCTCTCTCTTGGGTCTTGTCTGAAGGAGTCTGGCTTCAGGACAGGAGGAATGAGGGCTGAACGAGGGCCCCGGTGAAGACCCACATCTCCCGCCTGCCAATCTATCTTCCTGTCCCCTTAGCTGCTGTGTGAGTGCAGGTGCAGCCCACCGAGCTCTTAGCTAGAGAGAAAGGGAGCTGGAAAGACAAATAGTGGCCAGTCGCTTCTGAAGGTTTTTAAAGCCTGGAGATGGGACGTTGGAATAGACAAAGTGGTACAGAGAAGCAGGGTCATTTTTTGGGTTAGGGTCAGGTATGAAGTTGCTGTGTCAGCTTTAGATTGTGGTAGATATTCACATATTAGTTAAACTATTCCTCTGTTAGTCAACAAAAAAATCCCCTTACAATTAGGGCAAAAAAGAAAGATGAAATGTAGTACTTTGTTGTCTTCATGTCTTTTGATTGTTCCTTAGCATTTCGACCGATATTGATAAACCGATAATTATTATGTTATGGCCAATAAGTGATAAATGCAAATTACATTAAATTAAAGTAAATACTTTGTGTAAATAAATACAAAGAACTGAAAATCGAAGTCAATAAACAAGGTAAATAAAAAATTAATAAAACATTTAAATATACATTGCACTTTATATACTACTTTGTGTAAATAGTACAAAAACAACAACTGAAATCCCAAATTTAAGTGTTTAAGTACATAAGAACTGTAATAAATGTTAAATATACTTTACATTTATATGCTACATTAGGTAAATAAATAGAAAAAAACTAAAAACCTAACCGATAAATAAAGTAAATAAATAAATAAAATTAAAAAACATTTAAAATAAATTATATTTCTGTACTAATTTGGGTTAATAAATGAAAAAATAGAAATAAATAAAAATGAAAAACAATTGTGCACCATTTTGTTAAAATAATACTAATACTAATAAACAAAATCTGTTAATTTTAAGTTAATTTAGGCATCACATTAACACTGTAATTAGCAACTTTATTTTGAGATTTGCTAAAGATTCATATAACAGTGTTCTTAAATTATTAGTGTTTTTATACTACGTTGTGCAAATAAAAAAAAAACACACATCAACAACTGAAAACCCAAATTTAAGTAATTTAAGTAAATAAGAAATGTAATACAAATTAAATAAAACTTTTAAATATAAATTAAAATCATATGCTACTTTAGGTTAAAACTTTTTTTACAGTTAATTTGGGCATTACATATTAACACTGTAATTTACTGTATAAGAGATTTATATTTATTTTGAGATTTTCTAGATTCATATAACAGTTATCTTAAATTATTAGTGTTTTTAAAGATAAACTTTAACAATTGTTAGTTGATGACAAAAGTAAATTTAAAAAAAAGTGAAATAAGTTACATAATTATTAGATTATCACTTAACGCATAAACCAATTTTCTGTGATATAGACTATGATCTCATAGAATTTTCTACGTTATAGAATTACATGACCCGCGATATCAAGGTGTTGGTCACCTCTGGTTTGGGAAAACCCCATTTTAAGTGACATCTTGCAGGTCCTAATTGCTTCCGACTTCGACGAAGAGGGAACGAATGACGCCCGGCGCTGAGGAGCTGGAAAGATTGTTTAGAATTAGAGAGATAAAGAATGACAAAACAAAAAGAAGCGGGGTCTCTGAGGCAATGAATCCAGCGAAGACAGATCGAGCAATAAGGAGTGGGAGATTAGCGCTAGCTAGAGGGAACGACTAAGAGGAAGGAGAGAGAAATCAGGAGGAGGCGAGGACACAGGGTCATGCCGACAGCTTGAAGCCATACTTTCAGCGGGGTGTGAGAGCAGAAGTTCACGTTAAAACCAGAGAGAAACCCCCCTCTCTCTCATTATATCTCTATCTCTCTCCATCCCTCATTTAAAAGGCAGATCTGCCCTGAACACGAAAGGTAGGGCAGCGCGTTTGTCGGAGGATACAAGGCCCCCGTCTGATTCGCTGTGGGTTGTGTCATTATGTTTGATTGACAGGAGCCGTGACGAGGGACTGTCCTCTCCGGAGGCTGGCGAGGCCTTCAACACTCACGCGTGGAGCGTGTGAGGCCGTGACCCTGAACATGGGCGTCGCAGGTGCTAGAGGTCATTTGCATTGACCATGCTGGTCTGGTATTTTAAGGAATATTCCAGAGAGGGTTGCATGGATTTAAATGCCTTTTTGTTGTTTTTGTTCTTTAAGCTCTAGATTTGATGTAGGACTTTTTTGTAGGACTGCACAGTTTGGCCAGAAATTTAGGAATTATATATCAAAATATGAACTATATCAATATTTAAAATATTACTATTGAACTGTTTCAACAACAACAACAACAATAATAATAATAATAATAATAATAATAATAATAATAGTTGTTATTGCTCAAATATTAAATAAAACATTAAATATTACTATTGCAATGTTTCAGTAATAATAATAATAATTTGGTATTTTATTATCATTAATATTATTACTGAGGAGTCTTACTGAAAACTAATGTAATAAAAAAAAAAGAAAAATATACTACTAATACTAGTTTTACTGTCCATTAATATTACTAAATTAAATATGAAATTACTATTGGAGTAATTTGAAAGTAATTTAGAAAATACAACAACAACAACATCAACAACAATAATAATAATAATAATAATTAGTGTTTAAGAAAATGGCAATATTTTATTATTATTATTATTGCTAAGAGAATATTAAAATAAGAAATATTACTATTGTAATGTTTCAATAATAATAATAATAATAACAATATTGTCTATAATGTTATAATGTGTTGTCAATAATGTTATGGTCTATTATTATTATTCAATTAAATATGAAATTACTATTAAAGTACAGTACAGTAAATATAATAATAATAATAATAATA
>SCHK01427265.1:0-10815 GCA_004124795.1 Poropuntius huangchuchieni | reverse complement strand
AAGCAACTATTTAATAGTGAGAATTGGTCCCTAAACTAAACTATTATTTTATTTTATTTTTTTATTGCATTTTATTTTATTTTAGTTAGCAGCAGGTTTCATTATTCTCTTTTCTGCAATCTTATAAAACATCACTCACTTTTACTTCAAACAATAGGAGCCTGTTAAACTTGATAGCCATTGCTGGCCACGCTAGCACATTTACACAGCAGAGTTAGTGTGGGTAGCATGCTAGCCTGGCAAGATGGTAGCTAGTTGTTGCCATAATGGCGGAAATCCAGCGGAGGAGTGACAGAAGCACTTTTTACCATAAAGTCATTGAATGACTCCTTTTATGTAATGCTGCTTATAACGCAACATGCTATTCAAAGAAATCATGACCACATTTTGAAAGTCATTAAAGTGGATTTCTCGTGCAAAGAAACTTGTTTGGACAAACACCACAAACTTAACCTTGCTGGAGGGTAAAGGCTGAGTCGTTGCTACTCTGACACTTAGACTCTATTTAGCCAACAATATGTGTGCTAATCTCTGTGTTGCCATGTAAACACAGATTGTTTCCTGCACAGTGTTGTGCAATAAAACTGGTTCATACCTTTGATCCGCTCTGAACATTTGGGACGTGATGTCTAAATACCAGCCAGCAGGGGATCTTATGACGATCCAAGCATCTGCAGGCTATTTGATTTGACACAACAGGCGCAGACTGACCACTATACCACTTTTTCAGTTTTTGGCCACAATCAGCATGGGCTGACCACTACAATAGCTGATTTGAATCCATTTGAATAACTCATTATCGCTAATGTGGTTTGGGCTCCTATTATATAGGAAAGTGAAACAGGGAAAATCTGCACTGGTCTAGAGAGGTAAACACATTTGTAAACGATTGAATTAACTGTGTCTTCTTAAACAATGTTCTATGTCTTCTAAAATAACTACGCTGCCATTCAAATCATTTGGAGGTTGCTCAGATTTTTTAATGTTTTCAAAAGTGTCTTTTATTAGACTAAAAATACAGAGAAAAAAAACTGTAATATTGTGAAATATTATTAAAATGTACAATTATTGTTTTCTATTTGAATATATTTTAAAAGATTATTTATTTCTGTGATGGCAACGCTGCATTTTAGCAGCCATTACTCCAGTTTTCAGTGTCACATGATCCTTCAGAAATCATTCTGATATGCTGATTTGGTGCTCAAAAAATATTTATTTTTGTTATCGATGTTGAAAACAGTTGTGCTGCTTAATATTGGTGTGGAAACATTTTTTTTTCAGGATTCTTTGATGAATAGAAGGTTCAAAAGAACTATTTGTCACAATTAAATGCAATAAGGAATCACACAACGAAGTAAAACACAGACTTTAATGATAATATAAACATCATGCTTGTACAAACTTGGAAAAACTATGAAATCACGTGGCTTTCAAAGACTTTGAAAGACAATTACAATCCACACTTTTTATAACAAACCATGAATTGACTTTTGCCTCCATAAACTCATAATTTGCTGCTTATTAATAGTTAATAAGGTAGTTGTTAAGTTTAGGTATTGGGTAGGATTATTAGGGATGTAGAATATGGTCATGCAGAATATGTGCTTCATGAGTACTGCCAATAACAGCCAATATGTTAATAATAGTCATGCTAATAAGCAACTAAGAATGGGAATTGGTCCGTATACTAAAGTGTTACCAGACTACCTTACTATTACTACTGTTGTAACTGCACTAAAACTAATACAAAATAATTGTAAGTTGTATAGAGCAAATACTGTTATGACAACCTGCATCATCTCAAAATGCCGTCAAATGAAATTCCTTTGGGTCCACCTGTTTCTTTTAAGAATAAATAGCAACAGTAAATATCTTGATTTGTGTGCTGTGTCTAATTCTCTCACTGAAGGCCTCTGCATAGCGGAGAAGTTAGGTGTGATGAGCTGTCACATCACAGATATTTAGATTTAAGACTCAGACCTGCCTTACAGAGGAAAGACTACACAGAGGAGCCTGTTACTAAACTGATCCATACCATATCTGACAATGAGGAAGAGCTGTGAACATATCATGTTTCCCCCTCTATCCAGGTGGCATTTCCTCTGCCAGCCCCTGCCTCCCTCTCTCTCACACCATCATCTGGCAATGGGCTACACTGGACTTTACTGTGGAGGTTACCTGAGATGGGCTCCTCTGAAACAGTGCTGTTTCAAATCCAGTCAGTACTTTGAGAGTTTGGTAACTTTTGTTAACTGCAAGTTTGTGAAAATGTGTGTGTTATTGTATTACAATCATATTTCATGATTTACAACAATACATTTTATGCATTTCACTGCCAAAATAGTAAGTTAGCATTTCTTCAAACTTGTACGTATTGGTTTCTGGAGCATAACAGTAAAAATGCACACTTGACTCCTTTAAATTTCACAAGATGTGTTTTCTTTTACACAGCAACATGAAAGACTTGAGCGGGAACCTGAGAGACCGAGGGGTGATGCCCCTCATGTCAGTTTGGACACTGAAGTCGTCAGATATATCTCCTGAAACCTGTCTCTTGAAGCACAGCTACATACCCTTACTTTGATGTGTAGGGCTGAGATAATAACTGTCCTATTGCTGTGAAAGTATTATGACCTCAGAAATACAACACATCATGCACATTCACATCATAACTGGATTTTTGTCAAGCTGATCTGTGTAAACATATATAGTTAATAATATATACAGTTAAAAAAATTAATTAAAAATTAATTATATTTAATTTTATAAAAATTATTTAATGAAAACAATTTTAAAGTTATTAATAAACTGAGATTTTTTTCTTACCTCTGTGCATGCTCTATATTTCCAGAAAATAGTCTATCCCTCACATTAAGGGTTACTAGAGTCTGATACAAAATTTGATCATTCACACAGGGACGTCTACATTTCTTGGTGCTGTCACTTTAAGGTTGGTTTGAATGTGTTGTAGCAAATGATTTATGTTTTAGAGCTCATTATAGAAAATTGACGAGTCTTGAAATACTCTCACCTGCAAAACAGCTTTTGGAGCATGGCTATCACTTGATCAAAGGCGTTCTGGTGAAATCTATGAGAAAAACCCTCATGTTTTCTTAGAAGGAAAAAAATTATATCACCCCTGTAAAAATAAACTGCCTGCAGCGCTCCTTGCTGAACTACTGCAAGATCATATGTAAGCACATTACCATTACTGATTTACAGGAATACAAATTTGCCCATAGCAGTGAGTGTTTTTGTTCAGAAATGATAATATGATAATTAAGTATACTGCAAAATATTTTTCTCCTCAGAAATCTATTAAGAGGCCCTTTGAAAGGCATAAGGTCTAACATGTGCAGCTCAGCTGCTAGCGGCAGCCAAATGTAAGACTTCCTGCACACATTACAGTAACAGAGTGAAAGATTTATATCCACTGCACCAAATATGACCCCATGAGGCAACGTTCAAAACCATCATTATAAGTCCCACACCCACAGGTTATATGCTTAAACAGCACATATATGTTTGCTGTTATAATTACTGCACTTTACAATAGCGTCATGTTAGGAAATTGTATCAACCCATGCACAATACATCTCTTCTGTTTGCTCTGTTGCAATTTGCTGTCACTTGAGTCATGACAGTGATTAGGAAAATAAAGGGTGTGTTCAAGCTTTAAATCCACACAAACTAATTGGATTCAAATGAGCTCTCTTTGCCAATGGCAGTAAACAATCTGTCATATCTCGTCCTGCTTATAATAGAAACATCCAGCAAACTAATTCACAGGTTTAAGTGCTGTTGATTCTTAAAGGAAATGGGGTGGATCTCTTTGTTTGATGAGAGCATGGTTATGAATAAGAAACAGCAATGGCCAAGTGCCAGCTTCACTCTGTCACTCATCAAAGGTACTTCAGCACATACATGTTTTTGTGCGCCCCTTGCATAATGCTCTTCATAAAGACCAATCCTTTCTGTGAAACTAAGAAGCGTTTCTTAGCATTTCTCCTGTATGACTTTGCGTGAAACACAATAAGAGAAATTTAGAACAATGTCCAATTTCATCATACATTCTCAGAAAAAAGGTACAAAAGCTATCAAAAGGTAGTAATATGTACAAATATGAACCTTCAAGGTACAAAAATGCACCCTTTGGGATAAAGTACAAACTGTTTAAGAGTGTAATGGACATTCTTCTAAGTATCCCCTTTTTGAAAAAGTCATATGGGTTTGGAAAGACATGAAGGTGTGTAAATAATGAAAGTTTCTTTTTTTTAAATAAAATAAAATATTTTTTTAAAAATAAATACTATTGTAAAAGAAAAGTACAATATAAAAGTACAAATAAACATGTATTCATGAACATTAGGTGCATGTAGATTATTTTTTATATTTCTCAGAGATCAAGTGTTTTTCAGCATTATCTGCCATTTATAATTGTCAGTGTTGGGAAGGTTAATTTGAATATCTAATAGGTTACAGATTACAAGTTACCCTTGTGCGATAAGTAGTGTAACTTTTTCACTTAATTTATTAAAGTAATGCAACCGATTACATTTGATTACTTTTTTGATTACTTTTCTTAATTTCTGACAAATATTTTTATCTGTTAACCAGCTAATCAACTCTCAGACAGGTTGTAGGCTAAAGCTTTCAGTCGCAGTGTGGATTGATGTAACTGGCACTGCCAGTAACAAATTAATATTATTCAACATATCCTAGCTTTTTACAGAAAATATTCAGATGAAACCCTTTGTAATCATTAACATTTTTATAAATAACTGTACTTTAATTGCGCATTTGTTTCAGTAACTTTAATGGATTAGTTACATCTATGTAACACTGTTACTGTACATGTAGCTAGGCTTAAAGTATTTCTTGAATACTTTTCACATTAATTGCAGTAGCTTGGCAGTGACCCAGGAGAACAGGAGGACCGACGGCTGTGTTCGTAATGAATGACAACAGAGCTGGTCACAGCTCCACACAGTGGACGGCCTGTCAGCCATGCTTGATGTCTGCAGAGGTGATGGAAAAGCCAGACCACTAGTGCAGTCTTTTACTGTTTCTTCCTCAGTGGAAAATCCTCATTTCCACCGAACACGTTGGTGTCTCAGGCACTGAGTGACCAGGGAAAGTCTATATAGGGCTATAGCATGACATGTGTAAGAGGATATTGGTGCATTTGAAGTTTTAAAAGCTTCTGCCTGAAAGATTTAGTAGGAAGAGAGAAAGGGGAATTGTATATGACACCTTTGTGAGAGCAGTCTTATAAATTGGAATCAATTTTTCAAAGGAAATAATAAAATCTTTTAACCCCTCCCACCCACTGCCATGCTGATAGACTCCTTTCAGGCTTGACAATCCACGTTTTTTACAATTACCGCTAAGTTTTCACTTCCAGGCCCGTACCTTCAATGGCTGCTCTTACTGCCCAAGCTAACTTTTTAATGGTCCAATTCAACCATTTTTATATCACTGCAGAAAATACGGGCTATTATTTTGGAGGAAACTCAGAATGTATACTGGACCGTAGAGAATGACAAAAGCATCGATTTGGTTTTAAATTGACGAACTGATGGGAAAAGCAAAGTGCATATAATAGCCTGTGTGACTTCAAAAAGCACCACATGTTGAAAAAGGAAAAAGGGAGACTGTTCTGGTGTGTCATGCTTGACTGCGCTGGCTTGTAACAAACTTGACCCAGTTGAGCTATTGGTGACGCAAGACAGACGCGGCGACATGTTCACAATGACTTGTTTGAATGTTCTTTGCTTTCATCAGGACTCAAACAGTCTTGCCAAAGCTATTGGATTTACTTGATATCATTTTCAGACAGCGAAGTCTGTTTCACCTCATCAGCATCAGTTACCTCACCTAAAGACTGGAGGTGAATATTTTGTGAAGAAAAATACCCCCTAATCAATAAACAAACATACAATACCATTGAAATGTTTGCAGTCAGCTTGATTTTTCGGTTACACTTTATTTTAAGGTGTTCTTGTTACAGTATACATTTAAGTACTGAATAATATTAATTAACATGTATTTACTATATGGGTAGGATTAGGATTAGGGTTTGGTTTAGGGTTACTCGCATGTAATTATGTATAATTTATTGTTATTATTTTAGTAAGTACATGTAAAGTGTAACAAGGAAACCTTAAAGGGATAGTTCACCCAAAAATGAAAAAAATTGTAGAGCTAGCCCGATCGTCATCGTCTTGTTTTTATTCTTGTTTAGACTTAGAAGCAAATTACCGCCACCTATCTCTCAAATGGACCATTGACACTCCCAATTGAGATTGTACATAGAGTGTCAATGGTCCATTTGAGAGATAGGGGGCGGTAATGTGCTTCTAAGTCTAAACAAGAAGAAAAACAAGAAGAAGACGATCTGGCTAGCTCTACATTGTAGTCTAACAGAGGTAAAAAATTGTATAAATACTGTTCAGTTTCTCACAAAAACCGCTCGTTTCGTGTCTTAGGACATCAGTGTGTCGTTACAAGCCGCAGGGTTTAATTTGGATTTGCCTGTGCATGTTTTTTTTACTTTCATAGATCAAGTTCCTATTGACTTGCGTTATATATATTTATATAATTCAATTCTAAGTCATAATTAGGACAAAACTCTTAAAACAAACAAATCTGGTGGCTTGTAACCAAGCTGAAAGTCCAGCATCAGGGATTGTATTTTTGCCGCCACTCTCTAAATCTCTGTCAAAATTCAGTGAATCTCACATCTGTTACTTCAGTGCGAGAAACCCCAACCTGCTGGCCCTAAGGACCAAACATGCATAATCTTCTATTTCCAAGCTTGACCGTTACAAATCTCATCCAGAGGCTCTGTTGTAACAGCAGAAAGAGTTATTCATTCATGTAGACGATGTGGTTCAGATGGCCGAGCCGATCCCTCTTCTCCACAGCCGCTGAACTCCATTACCTTGTATGTACAAACATGGCTAATAAATACATCAGATGGACAGTGCAGGGATGCTTTCCCCTTGTGATCAGAGAGGTCGTTAAACCCAGTTCTGCTTTATCAAAATGAAATTTTCTGCATCTGTAATAAGTATCAAAACTCAGCCGCTCTTCCTGCCTCAGCTGCTTCCCAATGGAGAGGGATTATTTACGAGTGGCCTGGCGCAGAATGCTTGTTCTTTTGAGGAACTTGAACACAAGCAGTTGACAAGTTCTAGAGCAGTATGATGTTCCGGAGGTGCCTAGAAGATGGCATGAAGCTCCTCAACCTTACCCTTCAGCCTCCATTGTGGTGGACGTGTCCTTCCGAAGGACACAGAACCAATTATGGTTCTGACAAGGCCATAATTGTAACCAGACTTTTCAGTCAATTTATATTTCTTTCAATGTCTCTCAGCTGTATTTGTCTTCTTCAAGATTTGAATGATGAGCTATTGTTGGGATGATTTTCACATATTCATTTTGTATAAACAGATTTTTTTTTGCTCTCTTGGTCCATTGTAGCGGTCCATAAAAGCCATTTCTTATGCAACCAAAGGGCTTGACATGGCTCTCACTGGATATCATTTGGCCCTTGAAACCTTAGTTCGCTCAAAGCCTGACATGTTAAAGCCTTCCAAACACTTTGTTGGATAGTCTTACCGCTTCTTAAGAACATTTAATCCATATAGGCCCTGGAAGGTAATCCATGGGAGACTGGCAGGAGAGGTCCTGGAACACGGGTCCTTTTTTTGGTATAGAGGCCTTACAGGTCTCCACAAGTCCTCTGCTTCGCTCTCACTGCGGCTTTGCCCTTGTGCTCCCCATGACTGCACTATTGTCTTTTTTAGAGTTCAGATCTCACACCCTCATGTTAACCATGCCACAGAACCAAAAGCACCAGATTACAACGCTTCATGTGAGAGGAAGCTTTCCTAAGAAGAGACATAAAATGAGAAGCAGGGGTGAGAATATGATTTAGCTCTGTTTGCAAGCAGGTATGTGACTGCAGCTCTGCATTACGAATTGATTATGTTGTTACAGAGTTACAGAAAGGCTTTGATAAAAAGAAACTGAAACAGTGGCTTAACCCATAAATCATATAATTTACAAGAAGGGATTCACCGAGAAATTAAAAAAATATATATATATATCACCATAACATAAACTGCAAACAATTTTGTTTTTTAAAGCGTAAATTCCAATTATAATTACAAAAATTGCTACTGGAGTAGGCCTAATGAATCAAATAAACGTATTAAATGTGAATTCAATTCAAGATATCGGAAATAATTAATGCAGGTCTTACAATATGCAATTTTTCTTCTCAGTAAAATAGCTGTTTTAAGGAAGTTTACTGGTAAACAAGACAAAGAAGTGGAAAGTGGAAATTCTGAAGGTCTAAAAAGGAATGCAAAAGTAATGTCCTGACATGTCCCTAAATATGTCAAACTGTTTCTCATAATGGTGCCCTATCAAAAAGAATAAATATGATCTTACTCTTTTAGCGTCCATCTGAAAGTGGGATTTCATGCACCACTCATCCATCATGGGATCAGTTACTGAGTCCAATATTATCCTGGGCACAGGGAAGAGTCCACAAAATACAACACGAGAGACACACACACTTAGTAATTGATGCAATGGGAACTAGTCTTACATGAACATTTGAACTTCTTAACGTTCTTGTTCACTAATGTTCTATTTATCTTTCTACTTGGGATATCAAGTGCATTTGTGCCATGTTTCCCCTGGATTTGTTTGTCCTTTTGGTGTGCTTTCCCCTGGTGGGAGAATGGTCGTTTAACTGCAGAGGACTCAGCAGGACACAGCAAATGTCCACTTCCTCTCCCACTGCCAGTGCCAGTGGTTTTGACTTGACCCCTCCAATGTATAGAGAGGACTACACAGGCTCTGGCACACAATTATATAAGTGTCACTCCTGTTTTAACCGTCATGTTGTGTTGTGGTCATTTAGACCTTAAGAGGATTTTCTTTACTCCAAAAAATTCTAGTTAACATTACTGCATTGGAATAAAACTCAAGTAGTGTTTAACATCTTACAAAAAAAAAAAAAAAAGTCTGTTAATTTTTGTAATTTCTTTCAGGGATTTCCCCCCCATTGTTACACTTGTGGTATTCCTGGTAAAAAATGACCATTTTACAAAAAAAACAAAAAACTGTTAACTGTTGCGGTTAACAAACCATTAACTATGTTTTTTTTTTTTTTGCCTCGATACTCTACTAATTTGCTCCTTATTAATAGTTAGTAAGGTAGTTGTTAAGTTAAGGTATTAAGTATTAGGGATGTAACAATTGAAAGAAAACAAGTTGACAAAAAGTCTGAATCCAAGATGTGGTGATAATAAAGAATAATCTGAGATTTAAAGCAATTTTTAAAAGCACATAAAAACAAAAAGGTTCAAGATCTCCAAAACAGGACCGTTAACCATATTCTGCAGCTGCGAACATTGCTTTTATGTTCTGAGAGCACAAAACACTCAACCTCAGTGTAAAACCCTGCCCGAGGACAAGAGAAGTGTAAGGCGGTGTCCCTGACCCTGCATAAACACTTTCCATAAAAGTTAACACAAAAGATTTGAAGAACCACAGTCCTTGAGGTTTGTGTGAAGATGAAGTGCTTGAACACGAGCAGATCCAAACGGACTGCCTGCAGTTACTGCAACGCCCTGCCGAAACAGGGTGATGCAGCTATTTCCGTGAGCGTACAATACCAAAGGAATGCACAGAAAGCCATAAAAGAGAAGCAGATCTGGATTCTAGATCGGAATATATAGAGGAGAACATTAATCTCTGCTAGAGGTTTTCCTTTTGTTTCTGGAAGACTCTTTCCAGGCTGGACAATTCTGTCCTTCATCTGTCCACTGCTTTTTTTTTTTTAGTCAGGAGCTCTTTTCCACCTTTCAGCCTTTTGTAAAAAGATTTGGGAGGGAAGCAAATGTGTAACGGATGTGGGGTGATGTGATCTACCGAACTGATCTGTTCTTAGATACACTAACCTTTACGGATTAGAATAAATCAGAGGTGAAGCCTCAGTCTTCAACCCCCAACCTTCTTCTTTTATTCTCTCTTCTCTCTCTCTCTCTCTTTGTGCAATTCCACATGTGCTCAATATATCACTTAAAGTATATCACCTTATCCTTTTGTTTATCATCTCCTAGGATAACCGTGTGGAATCCTCATGCTCATGCGTTCCATGTCTATAGTATTTCCAAGCGCATTTTACAAGAGATCAGTTACTGAGCTTAATGCTTTGCAGCAGCAGCACTGGTAGCGCATATGATATCTTAAATGTAACAATCAAAGAAGCATGCAAGATTTCGGTATTTCCGCTGGCCTGCAGATGTGCCGATGATTCTCTCACCCCATCGTCCAAAAGCTGTAATGTCAGTTTTGGTGTAGAAAAAAAAAAAAACTTCAAACACACTAACATCTTATCACCATGTGTCAATATGACGCTGAATACAGAGCAGATTTATTGTGGCAAGTTATTTCTCCTACTTCTGCTGGTCTGACACCATGAGCCAGATTTACTAACTCGCTGCCTTGGAATTATACGGTTCTGTTTGCATTCTGAGCAGTTTTGAGATATTGAGCTTCAAAGTTTTTGTGTTCCATAGGCTTCTGTAGATAGAACCCTTCATGTTTTAAAAAGAACATTTCTGGGAGCAGTATTGTGAATTACTAGGGTTAGGGTTTCTGTGGTAGTCAGTCTACTGGTATTTGTACCATTATTTAACGCCACCAGAAAGCATGTCTTAACACATTTTGCACCGCGTCCCTGATTTTTAATTTGCGCACTGTCAGTTGATCAAGTGCAGAATTTCCACACCT
>SCHK01427159.1:2058-15008 GCA_004124795.1 Poropuntius huangchuchieni | reverse complement strand
TAACTCTGGGGGAGTTGGAGAATAAGCCCATTTCCCAAAAAAGTGGAGTGTTCCTTTAATATAATATCGGATTAATCAATTCAAAATAAAACTCTAAAAAACAAAAAATAAGTTGTTTTAAATTCTACATGTGAATTTAGGCATCACAACATTACAACGCACTGTAGATACAATTATATGTTTTATTAATATTTTATTAATGTTTTAAGTTCTAGTTTCGGTGTTTATCTAGACTTTTTTTAAATGACAATTTTTTGTTTCAGTTATTTTAGTACAAGTTAAAATAAATGAAAGCATCTTGTCAACTAGCTTTTTTTTTAGTTTAAAAAATAGCTATAATAACCATGTTTGAAATTTGCTAGATATAAAAATGTTATGAAATTCTTAGTGCTTTCAATTAATAGAGTTGCTTTAAATGAGTGTTAGATGAGGGCAAATGTAGTCCAGCTCAAGGAAATAAACATCCACAATGTATTTATAATGCATCCCGATTCTGTTATTTACTCACGTTCTTTGAGTAAGTTTTCTGTGTCTTTGTCCTTGTCTCTCAGAGTGCAGGTGTGTGCAGGAGAGTGAAGAGTTAGTGATTAATGCCGTGGCCACCATCAACAACCTGTCTTTCTACCAAGGCGAGAGCTCAGTGGTCCGTTCCCAGCACACACACATCTCACAGTGTAAGACGAGTGTGTGTGTGTGTGTGTGTGTGTGAACACAGCCTGTATGTTGCATCTGTCTTGGTGCTTCAGTAATGTCCCCCTCCTGTCTGTCCTTCTGTCATTGCAGTGCTACTAAGGCTCTTGCTGAGCTCCAGTATGGATGCTGTTTTGGAGGCCACACGTGTGTTTGGAAATCTGTCGCAGATCAAAGACGTGAGACGCTTCATCATGCAGCACAAAGGTGCGAGACACCCTCTCTGCCACTTTTTCTGTCTCCAAACCCCCAGAGGCTGACGTTTGTGTTGGTCTTTTGTGTCACAGTGGAGCAGTATGTGGTAACCCTCCTGGACTCCAAGACCCCTGATGTGTGTTTCTCAGCATGTGGAGTTCTCATCAACCTATCTGCAGATCCAGAAAACAGGGCCATGCTGAGGGCCACGGGAACCATTCAGAAGTAACTCGCCTCTCTGTAGTGTGCTTTCAACTTTTAAGTGTACTGCAAAAGTACTACGCATTCTCTTTCTCCATAATGCAGGCTTACTGACTGTCTGCGGGACTTCGGGCCTCAGGACTGGCATCTGGCCGCTGTGGTGTGTCAGACTCTGTGGAACTGCTCTTTAGATGGACAACTGCAACACACTCAAGAGCTATTGGAGATCTTACGACTCTACATTGGTAGGTAAACACACAAGCATCAGGACTTGCATTGTAGTATGCTAATTCGGTAGAATTAATTACAAAAAATCAATAAAAGTTGTTGCTTACATAGTAAAACACGTGTATACAATATAAAGCATGTACAAATATGACATGAATAAATCACTGTTTATTTTAATGGTTAACATTTTTGTATGAGCTTCATGTAGACATTTTGTGCTGTGTTTTGTACAGACAGAGGAGCTTTGCAGTGGCCTTCTGATGATGGAGTCAGACAGGTTCAGGAAGCATGCTGGGAGCTGCTCTTTTTGCCTGTAGCTGAGAGGCTTAGACAGCGTTTTTATATTGAAGACACTACTGGCATCATTCTGTAAGCTACACTGACACACTCCTCCTCTCTAGATGTCACACGCTTGTCTGTGTTAATATATGCATGTACTGTATGTACACCTACAAGCTGAGGAATGGGCCGGTGTGTATACTGCACTTTAATATAATGTCTCTTTTGATATTGTGAATATATTTGTTGTGAATGGTAATCAGGAATTTGTCCATTATGACCAACACATTTTTAAATAAACTAGTTCAAATGTTTATGCTGCTGTATAAGAGAAAGCAGGAATTGTGTCAGGTAGAAGGCAAGCTTACGTTCATAAACACCAAATGCAAAAATCACTCAAGAGCATCTCCGTGATCTCAAAGACTTTATTAAACAGACACTTCCAGAAAAGTCTGTAAGGAACACAGAATAGAAACATTGTCATACTTCCTTAATACAATCACATCAAACTGATATAATATGGCACTGGCTTCCCTCCTTTTAACGGGTTACACTTCACAGCTACAGTCTATACATTAATATGAAGTTTACAAAGCTGCCCTAGAGGTCATTTACATACATGCTTAAAAACCAATGACCAAAATGGGATTTTTGTGAAGTTTATTCAAAATCACTATTTACTGCAATTTTAACATTTTTCTCTGTCTCCATGATGTGAAGTCTGAAGCTGTTTAACTCCTGCACAACATCCAAGGGACTTTTTCAGAAAACAACAAGATATTTTATCGTTATTAATAGGGGAACCCAACTTCTCGCATTGTTCTTTTAAAATGAGCAACAACTAGCCTTTGGTGATTTCCATTTAATGACCATTTACTGGCATTAAATGACCACCAGCCTCATAACCAGAAACAGGGAAATTACAAACAACATAAGGGAAAATTTCCTTATGGTTCCCAGGTCAACAATGTTGCTTCCTTTAATCCTCGCTGTGAGAGGACGAATTGCCGCATTCGACAATGTGTTTAAATCATTAGTGCACAGCAGGGGATGCTTTTCTATAGTCCTGTAGTGTCTGTGCTGATATAAGAGTCTTTGCTGGTGGGTGGATGTTTATGGACATAAAAACATTGATTATGTGACCTAAAAGCTATATAAATGACACCTTAAGTGTGTTATTGTTAATAAGCACAAGAAGTTCTCATGGTATGAGGTGTTTGGACTGTTCAAATCTTATTTAATACTGAATGTTTGGTGTAATGCATTATCCTAATGTGACTTTTTAGGAAGAAAACAGAAAGTTTGATTAAATTACAAATGATACAACCAGTGAAATACCATGTTTTATTTTTTTTTAACAAATAATTTCTTATAAAATTGTCAGTAACTGACATCAGTCTCTCAAGTCTGACTTAAAACCTCCTCATATCCATCTCCAAAAGAAAAAGTACCATCCCTCTAGTCCTGCCATCATCAGAATGCAGTACTTAACTGGTTTAGTAAACAAAAAAAAGACAGCAGAGAATCCACCCCGCTTGAAAAGAACACACACACACACACACACACACACACACACACTGGAAACAAAACTGCTTAGTTGCACTGTTTAAAGTTCTGATAATGAGAACAAGCATGGTTTAACCCCACAAGTGTGCGGGTTGCCTGGTTCGGCATCTAGCTCTGTACAGATTGTAACGTACGTCAGACAGCCACATAAGACAAAGTTCTGCTCACCAGACAGCACTTAGATATTTAAGGATACATAACAGGAGGTATTTAGTTATAATAAACCCCAAAATAAAAACAAGGAGTTAAGATGACCGTGCATTCAAAGGAAGACAGATAAGGCGGATGGATCAGAGCAACAGGAAGCACGCCACAAAAGGAAGACCTTTCCGCTTTGAAAGTCACTAACACAAATAAAAAAAGATAGAAAACGGTCATCAAAACAAAATGGCTACATAAAAGCTGAAGCTTAACATTGTTTTAAAAAAAGTGCTTTGATATTTTTAATGCGTGAAACCCCAAAAAGAGCCTATGTTTGGATTTTTTTTTTTCTCTATTCCCCCCCATAGCATTCACACATTGGAAATGTCACAATGAAACAAAGTGGTGTCTTACAGTAAACTCTAACAAGGGCTCAGACAGCTATTACTTTTGAATTGCGCTCTCACACTCACACTAACACAATCGTTCCTGGATTAGCTTATACAAATGGGTGATGGTTTGGGTGTCTTGAGGCCTCTCAATTGAGAAAAGCAGCATGAACAGACGGCACCTCAGCATCTGTTGCCAGTGCTGCGCATGACTAGGCACGCGTTTATGCAAAATCAGTAATGCTTCTATCTCTAGCCACTGCTGAACAAAAAATAAAAACGATATAAAACAATATGGAAAGAAAAAAAAAACACTAGTAGATAGATAGTCATGTTAGTGCAGTATTTCTGCACTGGCGCTGGAGTTGCTATTTGTGTGTGTTTTTTTTGTTTTTTTTAAATCTCATCTCACAAAAAGAAGATACGATTATATGGCATCTTATTGCAGATGCATTTGAAATACTAAAGGAGGTCTGGCCTCCAGAAGCTCGCAGTCTCAGCTTGTCTTCTTTACACACTAGAGGGATTCTGCTCTGACGGCCCCACTCCCCCCAGTGGCCAGTTTTGGCACTGCAGGCTGAGCAGCCACACAAGTGATTCAGCAAGTAGGTTCAGTTGACAGTTGTTTTTTTTTTTTTTCCTTCTTTTAACAAAACAACCTTGTCATCGCCCTTCACCGCCGCCGCCCATTCTTCTTCTTCCTCAGTTTTGTTTTTTTCCATTTTTTGTCGTTTTTACGTTTATTTAAGAGTCCAACGTCAACAACAGTACAAAAAAAAAAAATATTAGGTAGACAAGAACAGCACTTCATGTCATGTAGCGAGTGATAGCTCTCAGAGCGTAGAGCAGTTCTGCCTGCATTCGCGCTTCCATAAGAAGCAAATTAACATGGACCTGAAAGACAGAATAAAAGAATAATTATTAACTTGAACCAAAACAATTTAACCTCTGTTCATTTCTTTTGTTTCTGAAGTGCTTCTTACTTTCTCAGAGTGCCGGAACTGCCTCCAGAAACTGTCGTACATCCTCTTGGTGATCTTCTCTGGTGTGCGCACCATAGTTTTGATGTAGACTTTAAAACTGCGGTCTAGCAGTTGGTTAATTTCTCCATAATCATAATCATCGTACCTGTCGTGTATTAGACCGAGAAAGAAAGATACCTCAGCAATATGATTTAAATAAACTAAATGCAAAAAAATAACAACATCTAAATAATATCTAAACAAATTTAAATAAAAAGCGAAGAGACTTACCGAATCCCGAACATGCAATGGATGTAGTTCCAGATTGCACGACGAAGCATGGAAGTGTCCACACCCTGGTGTGTCGCCATTGTGTTGTACGTCAGATTGTATGCTATCTGGAACTTTTCATCCAGAAGCTGTCCAAAATCCGGATACAGCCGGTTCACAAGGGAAAATCCATGATCTTCCCAACTATAGTCCTGTGAAGAGAAGAAAATATCATAGTTTTTGTTATTCTAGTCCTCCATTTTCTTTTGACTACCAATGGCAACAAGCAAGATGATGAGACTTTCTTCTCACCTGCACTCTGAGGGTGGGAACATGTTCTCCTCTTCTGTAAAAGTCCTTGTAGCCATAACTAGGGTCTTCAAAGTGTCGTGAAACATCTCTGGATGGTACACACTCCTCATCTTCTGTTGAACAAACATGTTGTTTTAATGCAAGTCATCCTGGAATTGTTGTTTGAAACAAACCTAAAAAAAACAACCTTACCTGAGGTGACCACCAGCATGCTCTCTGTCTTCTCCCTCTCAAAACGAGTGGCCATTTCCTCCTGACTGGCTTCCTCTTCGTCATGACATTCCTGGAGCTGCTTCATCTTCTCCATCAGCACTTCCACCTCACCAGACAACTCAGACACCTAAACACACGCATACAGGAATCTAGGTCATCACAAGTTTACGTACTATGCACTCCATGCATTCCACAGATCTCTTTTCAAGACCACTGGATGGAAGACTAGCAAACATTAGAAAATCTTCTTTGAATACATTGCCCTTTGTCTCACCTGCTGGTTCCCAAACATCTCCTCCAGGGAACCGTTGCCATTGGCAATGTCACAAACGCAGTAACCACTGAGTGAGGGCGGCCTGAACGTATGTCCTCCATCTGTGTGGATGTCAGGGTTGATGCCGCAACCAAACGTAAAGGAGGCCAGAGAGTGATAGAGCGTGAGTAGCACCACAACATGAATCAGCTCGGCCAGCGACCAGCTGTGCTCCTCTGCCTTCAGTAGACGCTGTTACAAAAAAAAAAAAATATTTAAAAATTATAAGCTTCAATGACATGTAATAATGTCCACAACAAAGAAAATGAAAAAGATTTGAAAAATCTAATTCTTAGAAATGTACTCTTGGTATTCGTGTTGGTTTCAAGTGGTTTTGAAAAACGTTTTTGAAGAAAAGTTTCAGTTTAATGACTCATGTCGTAACCAAGTCAAAAGTAATAGCATATTTTGCATACACAGGGAATAACTGTGAGTGCACACAACTTATTTACTGTTTTCAATTTTTTAAGGCAAGGACTTTTCTTTGCAAATATTATGAATTATTCATTCATAAATATCACAATTTTAGGGGAAATCAAACATTGTAACATATGGATATGATTAAAGTCACTGTATGTACTATATGTTAAATAAATGATCAGATTTGCCACAAAAAAACAGAGCCATGTAAAAGTCACATATTATTATAACTGTATTAACACTAATAAAATTCATATCTACTGAAACCAGACTGACCTAATACCTAATAGTTGTCTCTAACAGCATTATAAAACTTCTTTGCGCTTGTTAGAGTTGCGTAACAGCTGTAGGCGAGTATCCTTGTGTGACGACTGTGAGGTTGAAGTCATACCTCAATGTGTTCTTTGGTGAGCAGCCAGGGGCGATGGGCCAGGATCTTATTGAGCTCCCCAAGAGCCTGCAGCTTCTGTGGGGCTTCTTCCAGACCATTCAACCACTTGGGATCACCTCCGACCTGCAGGAAGTCATTCACGTGCAGGTTGACCAGATACGTGCACTGGTGCCTGGCAGCAGCCTGTTGAAGATAAATTCGCATTTAGAAAAATCAATCAATGAGATTTTTCAGTCGTATACCAAAATACAGTCTGCAATCTCACCATTATCCCTATGTAATGTCTGCAGTGCAGAGACAATGGACCGTCCATTTGAAGCAGGTAATGCTGTGTCTTAAGAAAGCTCTCCAGATACTGAGGATGGAACCCCATCACCAAGGAAATGTTGTCAAGGCGACCGAGCACTGCAAAGGCGTCCTCAAAAATCGACTGTATTCTTTCATCCAATTTACTGACTTGAAGTATCTGGGACAACAGGGGAATAAAGATGAGGTAAACCTGGGGAATTCAGTACTGTTAAAATAGTTTCACTAGAGAATGTGATGATAAATGCTGTTAATGGCAAAAAAAAACAGCAATTTGTTGATTAAAATGGTTGGAGTGAGATTCATGCCAACTTTAAATCCAGCAGGGTTGATGTTAACACTAACCTCTTTCTCTGGTATGAATCTGCTTGGTCCATTTCCCACCGGTCTGGGGATTCGCACTCCAACGTCCTAAAAAGATCAAAAGCAATGACATGATTGACATACATGTCAAAACCTGAGAGAAGCACTTGGCACAAAACTGATTATTAAATCGAAGAAATCCTGGCATCAGATTGAGAGCTTTTAAAAACATCCTTCCTCAGCTCAAATATCAACGGCTGGTTCCAGAATTTTCTCTGGCATGGGCTAGAAAAGAAATTCTTCATAATACATAACACAATACATTATGAAATCAGTAGCAACAGTCAGACCTTGAACATCATTCATCTGCTATTGATACTATAGAAGCTGTCAAAGACACAAAGAGAATGATTCAAAACAACCTAGGTTCACTATGAACAAAAAGGTTGTCTGAGTTAGCAATATTCCATTTACATAATCATGCCAAAATAGCTGACTCAGACAGGAATATACAAGCAATCGTTTAAAAATACATTATTTAATGCTATTAAACTTGACGCCGTGAGCAATTCAATCTGTCCCCTTGCAGCAACACACATCAGCTCCACACAATGGCAATCTTGCATATATTATTTCAGTGCGTTGCTTGAATAAAAAAAAATAAAAAAACAGCATTTAGACAATGTGACACTGACTTTAATACTGTCAGTCATTGATAAAGACGAGCGTCTATTGATCCGATGACAGAAGACAGAAAAACAAGCCAGCAGTGTTCATGGTGCAAGTACAAAGAACTGACTGCACTGCAGCAAAAGGACTCAATAAACAGACCATATTTAAAATCAATGAAAAAAGTAGATTAACAAAACAGGTTAACTAAAAGCACATCTGTAATTGGATAAAGTCGAAGTCAAGTTCTTATTCGCTTTCTTACCTTTTTACTAAGCCGCTCGCACTGTGTGCAAATTTTGAACAAGTCTGTCATGGTGAGAGAGGAGTTTTCCATAGTTTCATTAGATGCCGATGCGTGCCTCATATTGCGCTTTTCTGCTTCTAAATAAAAAATTAGAGCGACTATCTTGCATTTGTTTTAGCTCCCGTTGTTCCTTGAGGCATTTGGTAGCGCTACCCGTTCATATCAGCTGTTGAAGCTCCCGAGCAGAATACCCACTCTTTCCTAGCCCTCTTGTGGTAAATAACAGGCTGTAAATATGACTGACGAGCCCAATAGCCAATCGCGTTGCGAAAACAACCTACGTTGTCCAATCAACGCCAAAGAGGCGGGGTTTAAAGAGACGTGCGCCTACAGGCGACTTAAAACGGTAGTTCACGCAAACAAGAAAATTCTGTCATCATTAATACACCCTAACGTCGCTGCAAACCCCTTTCATTACTGAAAAGAACATGTTAGGAAGAACGATAGTCATTTACTGGGATTAAAGATGCAATGAAACTTAATAGTGACCGCCTCACATTCTCCCTAACGTTTCCTTTTGTGTTTCAAAAGGAAACAAAATGAATGATAGCAAATGACAGAATTTCATTTTTTGGTGTGAACTCAACATGTAAAACGTTTATTTATATATATTTATTTTACTCATTTATATGGAAATTGTCTACGGATTGTTGAGCTGATCTCAATGCACTTTTGAGAGGGTGCTTTTCTTTGCTTTCAGACGTATGACTGAAAAAGCTTTCTAATGTTGGTTAATACTTAACAGACTTCTAACTCGGTTTTCCAATAAACCTATTTACATAATCATGATTTGTCTAGTCTATATTACCTCCTGCCGTTCCAACTGCCCGGCGAAAGGGACAGATTTAAGTACCCTAAGCAAGAGGGAGGGGATGTTTTTCCTTGAGCAAATGCGAACTGCATAAACAAGCCCCGCAACGTGAATGAGGATGACGGCATGGACTACAGTGAAAAACAAGCCAAGATCAATTCCTGCCGTCAGCTTTATATGTCCCACAGGGGACAAGTCAAGGCACCTAATAGATAAAGTGACTCAGAGGCTCAGAGACTGATTATTTTCTAGGAAAAAAAAAAAAAAAACAACTTCTACAGGTGCCTTGGTTTTCAAATGACTAAACTAAGAAAAAGTAATTTGTCAAGATGATGCAATGCACTTTAGAATTTTGTTCATACAGATGATCTTCAATCTTACCAACATATTTAATGAATCACAACTAAAGCATAATGCATAAAGCCTTATACTTCCCTCTATATGTTGAAATGCACTATTGTAGAATATATTGTGGAGTAATAAAACCCAACAAACATGAATTAAAAGTCCTGTGCACGAGCAGAAGGCTGTCAAAGCGTGTGGATCTGGCATTGCTCACGAGATGAAGAGTAGCTATTCAGCATGTTCATTGTGTCTGAAGGGACCGTCCAACATCGGGGGGCTGAGGGGGTGTAAACAGTCCAGAGCAGGAGTCAGCACTCTCTCTGGTGATAGGGGGTGGTTAACCAGGCCCACTGAGCCCTATGGCTCAGCAAACCTACAGAAGAGAATGGTCAGCGTTTGCCTTGCGCCCACCTCCCCCAGGGCACCCTTTCCTCTCTTTATTAAAAGAGCCATAACTATTATCTGAGAACAAACTTCAGGCTTTACTGTACCCACACCGTATCACAACATTGGGGTCAGCTGCTCAGTTGGTTATATCTATGGAAATAGACCACAAAAAAGTGGGAAGACTCCATTCACATGCAGAAAAAAAACTAATAATAAAAGCATAAATCTTGCTTTTACAGTCATCTTAAGTTATTTTTTCAGTGTATTAATGAAGACGTTTAAGCATCACACATGTGTCCGGACATATGCATCTGATATACTTCTTAGAAGAATATACAAATACACAAACTTTCTGCCGGTGAAATTATGTGTGAACACTTTCTGAGTAACAGGGTGTGTTTGTAGAAGAGCCTCTCCGTGTGAATGTGCGTCTCTGCACTGTTGTTTTTCTTGTACTGAACTAGCAGCCACGCTAAAACCACAAGCCTTCGGATGTTCAACAAGTGGCAGAAAAGTTGCCTGACACAGCCCTCCTCTGAACCAGTTCCATCCTGACCTATCAGAGAACGGGGAAGAAAGAGCGAAAAAAAACACAAAAGACATAAGCCTAGCAACAGTAGTCAGCCAATCAGAGAGCAGAACAACAGTTTCAGGGTCCAATCTGTTTTTTTCACCCTCACTCCCCCACCGTAGTGCCTCTGAAAGAAAAAAGTAGTTTAACTTTGAAATGAAGTTGTTTCTCAGTCTATTCGATGACTAGGAGTGATATGTTTTTATGGCCGAATGTATCTGCTGCTCTGTATGCAAAAAAAGTGTTGCAAGCTGACTAAAGTCTTTGCAGCCTTGAACTTTAGACCATATGGTGTGACAATAAGCACAATGTAAAAAATAATAATAAAAAGAAGGGAAAGATATGATTTCAGTGACCCACAATCCACATTTATTGTTTTTGCAATTTGTCTGATTTATTCTGACACTGATTAAAGTCTTATTCTGTTTGTGTTAAACAAACATCCTTTTAAAGTCAATATTGCAACAGGAAAGAGAAACAGGCAAATAAACACTAATTCTGCAGTAGACTGGGGTATTTCTTTCTCTTAGTTCCCAGTAATCATACAACTCTAGATTTTAGTCATCAACGCTTATCGTTAAATCGTGCAAAAGGTGTTTTCATTTAAATGCATGTACCATTGAAGCAGACGTGACCTGCCCGAACATGTCCCCATTGTTAAACAGATCAATGCAAGTATCCTATGTGTGACCAATAAGAACTGCAAAAAGAGAGATACAATGTCTTAAGGAATAGCATTAAAATCTGTTGCTTTAATAATTCATTGCCATTCTAATTTGCTTGACAAATTATTTTACACTGGGTCGGTTATTTGTATGCAGGGTCCAAAATATGCAATGTTAAGAGAATTATATATGATTAGTTAACTGTTTTCTTGCATATTAGTATGAAAATGTGCATGTTACGGTGTCAACATCAAAAACATCATAAACAAGCTGGCTGCAAAACAGCACCTGTCATAAAAACAAAGACGACACATCATGATCATAATATATTTGCTTTGGTATGCAAGAAAATTCCACACTGAGGTAAAAGTCTTTGGAAGATGCATAACTAAAATCGGAACATTAAATCAACAAGTGTTAAATTCTCGTTCTCATAGTTTGACTTAAAGAGATACTCCACCCCAAAATGCTAATTTTGTCATTAATCACTTACCCCCATATCTTTCCAAACCCGTGAAAGCTTTGTTCGTCCTTGGAACACAATTTAAAATATTTTTGATGACTGCCTAGTTAAATACTGTTAAGGCCCAGAAAATTATTAAAGACATTGTCAGAATACTCCATCTGCCATCAGCGGTTTAGCCATAATATTATGAAGTGGCGAGAATACTTTTTGGACAGAAATAAAACAAAAATACAACTTTATTCAACAATTCAGCACCGTAACGTCACCATAGCACCATTTTGGAGAATATCGCTGCATGCAAAATGCGTACGCTCTTCTGTGTCAGCCGTGACACAAGGATATGTTTTCTACTCGTATTTATGCTTTGATTTGAATGCAAACAGCGCATCCCTGTGGCGCGGCTGACACAGAAGAGCATACGCATTTAGCGTAACAAGTCACGAGCCTCCCAGTTTTCATCTAATATATCTTAAATTGTGTTCCGAGGACGAACAAAGTAATTGATTAATTACAAAATGTGCATTTTGGGGTGGAGTAACTCTTTAAAGGTGCTGTATGTAGGATTGACAACTAGTGGTTGAACTGGGTATTGCAGTCCAAATTCAAAATATTGGAGAGGGTTTTTTTCACCCAGCCCCTCCTCCTCAGACTTGACGCACACAGGTTGCCAGATTGACGACACCAACAGGAACGAGCGCACATGACGATGAATGAAAGGAAATACGCTGTGTTTTCCGCCAAATGGCAACCCGGGGTGCCAAAATACAATTGGGTAAACTGGCAGTGGGCGGGTTACACAAACCAAAACAAAAGACAGACATTATGTCCCGGAACGCACATTTTCAAAGGTGAATAAATGACTGTAACATTGTTTTTCAGATAAACAAGTATGTTAACTTAGCATGTTTCTTAAATATCTGCAAACATATGGTATTTTTATGCTTTAGAGTCAAAAAATTACATTTAATATTATATTACAATTCCTTGGAAAGTTAAAAACTTGCAAGTAGCTCTATTTTATTTACTGGTCTTTTCAGTGTTATTTTGAGCCTTTGCATGGCTGAGGTTGGTGAACTTGCATTACAGAGAGAGTACAATGACTGTAGTAGACTGTGCTCAGACTCAATAGCTCTTTTCATGACACTAAACATATATCCATTTAACAGTGCTTTCCTCCATTATCAGATCCACCTTTCCTCTCACTCTTTCATCCTTATATCCTCTATGTCATTGGTCATTTCTCCCACCCAACTTCCCAAGTTCCTCTCTCAGTCTAGTACTTGGATTCAGCTTGGGAATTCTGAGAACCGGACTGATTGGAGCAGCTCAGTCTTGCATCTGTCTTCCTGAAAGAGGTGCGGTCCACTAGGAACACCGACACAAATCTACACTACACACACACATACACATCCAGACAGTCAGAGGAAATGACACTCCCAAAGCACAAACTACACAGCATGTTAGCACGCATATGCATTCACTCAGGACTCAACAATAAGGATTGCTTCTACCAGCCAACAGTTCAGATTTTTTCCTCGCACCAACAAAAT